>JBBJLS010072311.1:0-10473 GCA_037577275.1 Bryconaethiops microstoma
TCTCTCTCTCTCTCTCTCTCTCTCTCTCTCTCTCTCTCTCTCTCTCTCTCTCTCTCTCTCTCTCTCCTTCCCTCCCTTCCTTCTCTATGCTTTGCACCAGATCAGATCACAGCTGCAGTCACTTTGAAACATCTGTGTAGGCTCACAGTCCTTAGCCGAACTTCTTTGTAAGTACCAAAAATTTAACAATCAACTAAAAGCTGTTTTATATTTGCTAAACGTTTTGAGCTGGTTTATGAGTGCTTGTAATTCATCGGTTTATTCAAAACACCTTTGTTGTAGCTGAAAAAATAGGTAAAACAGAAATTAAATTCATACTGGTACTTTTTCTAAAATAAAATTGTTAACTAGATCAGCTAAAGAATTTCAGTTTTTCAGACAATGGAACTTTAATAAGCAACCCAGAAAAAAAAAAAGTTAAATGCTGAATTTTGTACTTTGTGGAGAAATTGGTACATATGTGGCCATACATAAACAAACACACACACACACACACACACACATACATGCATATATACACTATAGAGTTTTAACACTAGTCGATTTATTTAAAAAACTGCAGATTTTTATTCTTGGAAAGTTGTTGAGTGAACAACTGTAAGTGAATATATGTCTAATAAAAGCTTATTTTGTAAGATGAAAGAATTATAAAAGTGCAGGTTTGACTCCTATGAACTGGTGATGCAGAGTCAAATTCTAAACTGTCCATTTAACTTTAAATTCACTGTTTCAGCGCTTAATAATTACTATAATGTCTAACAGATGTCGGGTGATAAAAATGAAATTAGGGGGCATTTTGTATGTGACTAGTGATTAATAAAATATTTTCTGGCTAATAAAGGAAGCAAATGGTGAACATATGATACAATTATTTGTTTATTTTGGTTGTATATTGAGTATTAAGTGAGTAAAACAAAATTTCGAAAATCTCAGTGCGTGTTTGACCGATAGTGTGTGTGTGTGTATAAAGAAGAAAAAAAAGATATATATGTGTATATATATATATATATATATATATATTTTTTTTTTTTTTTTTTTTTTTTTTTACAACTTTTTACAACCAACTTAATGACAGATTGGCCGTCTACAGCTAACAGAGTTAAGAGTCAATAGAAGTAGATTTCTTAAAGTTTGTTGGAAGAGTAGCTGAGAGTAAATATATATATATGTATATATATATAATATCATTTTTTGGGGAACATGTGTTTGAAGGCGTATAGAGAAGGGTGTTTGAGAGGAAATGAAATATGCCTGAACGGAAATCATTTCTGTGGTCAGAAGCAAACTTTTTTTGATGTTGTTGGTCTACAGAGTGTGCAGTGAGGGCCAGGAAGCATAAGTCATATGATGGCATGGTCAATCCCTGAATAGCACTTTTCTACATAATGTTATTTTTTTGATGGACAGAATTTGAAGGACGAGAAATGTCCCCATCTGTGACCCAACTCTGGATCTCTTTAGGTGAGTTGTCTTAACAACCCTGAAATAAACAACATTTCTGAATTTATTTTCTTAGGGGAATAAAAATAAAATGAAATTAGTCAAAGTGCAGAACATTCTTTCTGTTTGATAGTCTAATAGTTGTCCATGAGAGGGAAAAAATGAAATCAAGCACCGCCTGAATGTAACACCTGAGTCTTTTCATTGTGTCTGACTGCTCTGGTTTGAAGGCTTTGACATTTGGATGAAAGAAAAAAAAAGTGGTGCGAAAGGCAGGTAAATTCTTTGCAGCGATGCTCAGAACCTCCATGCATGCACAGGAAGATGCTGCATTCGTACAAGTAACAAACATCTCAACATCCTTCACTGATCTTTGGAGCACGTTGGAGGCGTCAGTTTACTCTTGAGAAGTGGCGTTTCTTCGGATGGAGATGTAGAATCATTTCAACATGGCTAAATGCTTTTTCTCCAACCTTTATTGTTTCACACATGGTGCTCCATGCCACCAAAAGGGTTCTGACATTGTTCCGGTTCTGGCACCCTTATTTTTAAAGTGAAGTAAGTCCTTACTTGCTTGTTCGAAGGCTTTACTCCTCTGGTATAAAATCCAGCTTTTGGTTCTAGAAAGACAACAAACTGCAGCACTGTAGGAGCAGTGGAGTTATGTCTTTTCTTCAGTACCCTGTAAAAGCTTGATCTGACCACACAAATCTGTCCTTCTCTTGTTGCCACGACAGCGGGTCACGTCGTCTTTTTTTGGGGACCCTGCTCATCTTTTTTGTGGACTTTGATAGATGATGCTTCTTCCTCCGTCCACCTCAAAATGAATGTTCTTCCTCCGTCCACCTCAAAATGAATGTTCTTCCTCCGTCCACCTCAACATGAATGTCCTTCCTCCGTCCACCTCAACGTGAATGTCCTTCCTCCGTCCACCTCAACGTGAATGTCCTTCCTCCGTCCACCTCAACGTGAATGTTCTTCCTCCGTCCACCTCAACATGAATGTCCTTCCTCCGTCCACCTCAACGTGAATGTTCTTCCTCCGTCCACCTCAACGTGAATGTTCTTCCTCCGTCCACCTCAACATGAATGTTCTTCCTCCGTCCTCCTCTATAAAAAGTTTTTCATTCATCCTCTTCAACATGAACACCTCTGCCCACCTCAAAACTGAACATTTTCCCTCTGTCCTCTTCAACATGAATTCTTTCTCTGTCTACCTCAATATGAACGTTCTTCCTACATCCACTTAAACATAAACATTTTTCCTCTGGCCACCTCAACAGAAATATTTTTCCTCTGCTCTCTTCAACATGAACGTTCTTTCTCCATCCACCCCTACATTAATGGTCCACTTTGAACAGTCCACCACCAAACCTGACTGGACCGGCATGCCCAGTCTGTTGACCCAGCGGAGTTGGGCCGTACAGAACCAAACTGCCAGACTGGGCAATGTACAAGCAAAGGTCTTCTCTTGCTTGTGAAAGGTCTTGACGGATTCCTGAAGTCTCACTGCACTCTGTTGAACCAAAGACTGTCACAATGTGTCATTCAGTTGCACATGAAAGATTGAGGTACTTCAGTGTTTGGCAGGCAGGCTATTCATAGCAGTTAGTACTTCAGTCAGCAAACCACTGCTTCAAGATGCAGAACATCAGTCGTTATAACGTTGTAATAGCTGTTGTCTTTTCCTCGTTTTTAGCTCTTTGTGTAGTCATGGAAACTTCTGAAGTGTATTACAAGAAAGCTGGACAGGAGGTGACTATGCAGTGTGGACAGCATGATGGAGGTTTTGAGTGGAAACGCAATGATGTCCTCATCGTCAAAGTGACAAAAAACGGCATAAAGTCCAAAGGTATCTGTGACTCCCTGCATTGACGCATTTTTGTGTAGATTGTATAGAATCATTTTCTGAGAAATTTTCATTTGAACGGGTCCATTCTGAAGGCTCTGCCAACACTCCAAGGACAAAGTTAAGTGGAGGCATACTGAAGATCGCTCCAGTGGAGATGAGTGACTCTGGGTTCTACGGCTGCACTGAATACGATGGGAGTGAAAGGAAAGTGAAAACATGGCGTTACATGCTGCATGTTGTGTCAGGTGAGAAGACAGCAGTGCTTGGGTGCTGAGCGAGGTGGCTGGGTAGGAGTAGACAGAGAAGATAGGTAGTATGGGCAATATGATCATCTCATCAATACAATATCATATGACTTCACTTTATGTGGCACTACTAGTTTTTGAGTCAGTCCAGAGAATGTCCAACATCTGCCAGTTATTACATTTCTGTATATAATAATCAAATTTATTTACCTTAAGTTTATTAATTCTAAGACATTTTATTCATAAGGCATTTTCTTTTCTTGATTGGCAGTCGCTGAAGCTTCAAATATGACAAAAGTCAAATTAAATTTGCATCATGCCATGCTGAGAAACCTGTTCCTTAAAGCAAAACATATTAAATATTAAAACTGTTCCTGAGAAAGTTATCCAGGCCCCATCAGTGATGAGGAGTCCAAGAGAGTCCAGAATTGTTTCCTCTCTCTTTGGGTTGCCCTCTCATTTGCCCCACCATCACTCAGCGTGATGCTAGCCAGCGTGAGCATCTTTTAGCTGATAGTAGTTAGTGTTCTCCTCACAGCGTGTTGAGCCTGGCAGTTCAAAAAGGTTGAGTGGAGCTACAGGAGGGAGGATTTGATATCCTTCACCCTCACAGCACTAGTGGTTTCATGCAATGAGGAGACCCTGGCAGGTGGAATTTGACAAAATTGGGAAAAATGCATATAAAAATCAGTGTAAAAGTCCTACCTCTCCGCTTCACACCAGTCTCATAGAACAACCTTCTTTTTTGTAAATTCCACCTTATCAAACCTCAGAAAAATGATATAACCGGATGCAGAGCACGGTTTGAGAAGATGTCAATGTGTTGTGATGCTACATTTTTGTAATATCAACCACCCTTGAGGTCCATCATTCAGCTGCAGTGAGATCACTTTAAAACCCTGAATCTGTGAACTGAACTCTCTCCTCTTCTTCTTCTTCTTCTCAGCATCTGCGAGCCCTTCAACCACAGTGTTGATCTCCTCTGTGGTGACCCTGAAATGTGAAACTGACTCAAAAGCACAGGTTCAGTGGTTGAGGCCTCCAAACAATAATCCTTACAGAAGTCCTGACAGGGTTGTAATCCTGGAATCCGTGACCTTGGCAGATGCTGGCCGGTGGGTCTGTCAGATCAAAGATGATGAGGGGACACCGGTGGACGTAGAAGTGGACATCACTGTTGTGGGTCTGTTATGGTTTTTTGATACGATTGAAAATATAACCTGGACATTTATTTTCTGCAAGATAAACACTTGAAAAGCTATAATAAGAGGTTGAATGATGATACAAGTTCGAAAAACTTATATGTGGGTATAATGATACTTATCAGAATCCTTCTAGTTTCCGGTGAGGGCAACACTAAAACTAGGAACTCAGAACCTCAAACCTGTTTGTTGTGGTGAGTTCTGGCAGTAGAAGAGGCTTCTGTCACCAATTCTATGGGGATTCTCCTCAAGACCAGGCATTCTGAAAGACCTGTAGCTTCAAAAACTTTCTCTTGTATAATTACAACAACAACAAAAAAAACTCACTAAAATAAATAAAACTAAAATTTGAACCCTAATGAGTAACCCGATGAATAAAATCATAATTCTAATTTGTTACAAGCCTGGTTACTGTCTTTGTGACTTATAACAGGTGTAATGAGAGACTACAATTGTTGCTTCTATAGTAAAAACAGTGCATGAGCAGCTGGGCTTCAGCTGACTTTTAATTTATTGTTGGATGTGTTTAGAACTGCACTGAGAGAAATATTATTTTTGAGGGTGATTTTGAAAATGAGTATTCAAGTACTTTTGTTGGAAATTATTTCATGTCTGTTAAATGTCATATAGGCCATCCCTAGTTCCACTATTTACCTCTTTATAACTCCCAACACTACTACTACTACTTCTGCTACTACGAATATTACTACTAGTAAGAATGTATTTCAAACTGGACGAATGTGTTAATCACTTTGTTATGATTTTTGTTAGGTCCTCTGAAATCCTCTAAGAAAGTTGTAGCACCTCTGGGGGGAGCTGCAGTACTACCTTGTGTGCTCCCCACTACAGGTGGTCTGTCTATAGTGGAAGGGGGTTGGACCCGTGACCCTCCCTCTGACCTCCACTTCCCAACCTTAAGTAGAAATGCCAATCGTCTGCAATGGAAAGGGACAAAGGACAGGTTCACCTTCAGCGACGATCAACTCTTCACCGACTTCAATGTGACACTGAATAATGTGAGAACCCACCACGCACCCCTGAAACGTAAATGCTTAGAAAATATGGGACTTCAGAGTAAATTTTTATTTAACCAGTAACCATAGCTGTGATGGTTGGTGTTGTTTTAAGTACTATTTCTATCCCAAAACAGAATCTGAAAGTGAAAATGTGTTCATGCCATGGAATAAAGTTGAATTTGTCTTGATGCTTTGCCACAGGTTGTCGCGTGAAAGTTATTAGTAAGTGAACAGCACTAATGAAGCTCTGCATCTCTTCCAGGTGGAGTCTTCTGATGCTGGTGTGTACGTCTGCACTCTGAAATTTGAAGGTGAAAAGAACCTGAACACAAGTTTGAATCTCGTGGTTGAGGAAGAAAGGGATTCTGATGTTATTTCTGATTCTTCCGGTAAGCAGAACTACTGCAAATATGCTTTGTCAGATCACCTGAGCAGTAAAAACAGACTTTTGAGAAGAATCTCTTAGACCATTGTACCATTTCCTAGCTGGAACAAAGATCAGCAACTGCCACAGCAGCAGATAAAAGAGCAGGAATAAGATCCAGTCTCTTGATGAGAGGACAGGATGTATTTTGTAACACTCGAGAGAGCCTCCATGACCTACAAGAGACTGTTGATTGCTCAGGTCAGTTGCTCCTTTGTCCTGACTTGGGAGCTATGAGCCATCATGTGGTCAACTAGGCCCAAGACAAGAAACTGTGAGGCGTCCCATTCCCAGACAGACTAAGGTTAGAGCACTTTGGTGAAGTGAACATAGATTAGTGAAGATAACACTGCAAACCACATCTTCAGCTCCACGGCAAAGGTACCTCCATGGTAGCCCTCTTGATGGTCCTGATTGGGGTTTTGATGATGGTCCTCCCACTGGGAAACGTCAGATGAACATGGAAACACACTTGCATTGTTAGTTGTTTGGTTTTGCAGTGTGCTATCAGTAGTAGAGTATATCAGACTATATGATATACCTACTAACTCACAGATTTGAGCAAAACAGTCACAGATAACAGTCCAGTTACAACATAAAATCACTGTTCCACTGAATGTGCAATGTTCCGTCTTCTTGTGATGGAGTGACCCATGGAATCACAGAAAGAGAACCTGGATAGTGATTTCAGTATTCAAAGACTCAAACCAAGTACCTGTACACACCCCTGATACACACTGTCCAGGATTCTCCTGGACGTCTAAAACCTTTACATGTTTGGGAGCGGCTGAACTTCCTTTACACTCCCATCTTCTTCAGCACTTGAATTCTTGTTAAATTCATCCGCCCAGCTGCACTTGTACAAACAGGAAGTCTAGCGTGGGACGGTAGTCAAGCCTCCAAACGGTGGTTAAAATTTCTCATTCTGACGCATATCTGCAACTTGTGGCGTGATGTTCCTACCTGCAGCTTGTAGGCTGCTGATATCCTTCTTCCGTACTATTGCAGGGCTGTGTGTTGGCGATACTAAAGAGATTATTGTGCTTTACTATCCAGTGCAAACTGTCCAGTGCAAACACTACAACATTCCTCTCATGGGAAGCAGAATGTCTATGATTTGTCTCCTGTCATTGTTGATCGACTCGAGTGTTTATTTTGTTGTGAACTAAGAAGATATTATCACTCTCCTCCTTTAGATCGCATGGAAATTACAGTTCCATTAGGGGGTGCTGCACAGCTACCATGCACACACTCCAGTTCCAGCAGTCCGCGCGTGGTTGGAGGGGGGTGGTTACGGGACCCCCCGGCTAATTTCCAGTTCCCCAACTTGACAAGCACAGATTTGAAGGGCCTTCACTGGAACAATCTGGATGTCTTTGAATCTAAAGTTACGTTCAGCGACCAACAACTCAGCACTGACTTTAATGTGACACTGAACAATGTGAGATCCGCAGGCTTTTTCCCTTTCTTTACAATGTCTGTTTGATCTTTGTCAACTTACCACTGAAAGATGTCGCTCCTCCTTCTCCTCCTCTGTCTGTCTCTCTCTCTCTCTCTCTCTTTCTCTCTCTATCTCTCTCTCTCAGGTGGAGCATTCTGACGCTGGTGTGTATGTCTGCACTCTGAAGTTTGAGGATGGAAAGAATCAGAGCACTAAGCTAATGCTGAAGGTTAATGGGGAGATGGTTATGGTTGCCGCTGGTAAGTACCACAGCTGGTTCCCACAGTTGAGTCTCTAGTCAGGGGTGGAAAATATTTTAGTATTTTCACTCCAAATCTGGAAGTACTTTTACTCAATTACATATTACTTATTACATTACTTATTTAGACCTTAAAAGTGCTTTTTTTCCCTATTTTTTCTCATTTTGCCTCATTGCTCTTACTAAAACAACCCAATTCCTATCAGCATAAAATTAAACTGCCCGCAACCGAGGGTGGCGCCATACGTCCAAAAGTGACCAGGCAGTATTAATTGGAGTGGGATTGCGGATGAGGGACAGCATGCTAACATTAGCGTTATACTTTGACCTTTCAAATGCATGCAAATTAAACGTCGTTTGAAATGAACATGGGTCAGTCACGCTGTACCATTCATCAGATGCACGCCCGCCATTCATGAAGGCAGAATTTTGGCAGAAGCCCGTCCTGTTGGATTTGGCGTTGTGGATCTGGGTTGCCATGGCAGCAGGTTCTCTTCTTCTGATCGTGCTGATCATCGTCACTGTGTCGGTTCAGTGCAGGCGCAAGCAAAAGAGGGTAAGAAGAAAAAGTGTGTGTGTGTGTGAGAGAGAGAGAGAAAGAGGGAGAAATTAAAGGAGATTGTTTTTTTCCCCCAGAGGAAATCAGAGAAAAATAGACTCATCGCAGAAGCCCCTCAGGAAGACGTGCCGATGAAAGATGAGGTACTTTTTCCTCCTTTTACATCACAATATAAATACAGGCGTCCACGAGTTACAACAGTCTCGACATACGAGAAACACCCTGGACAGGTGTTTATGAACTTTTATTACTTTTATTGTACTAAAATCAGACATTTTCAAGGCCAATTACGGTTCTGATATTTTTTAAAGCCAACAACTGTCAAGAAAAGTTCATCAGCCAAAGCATTTAAAAAAAAACCCAAAAAAACAAAAACAGTTTGTGTTATGCAATTTTGCTATAAATTAGTATTTGATAACACACTATTTAAAAAACTATCAGGTTTTATCAAACGAGAAATAAACCAATTTAGCAAAAGAGTTGTTCACAGTGGTGGCGAATGGAACCAGATGTCCACCTCCAGAAGGTCCCTTACAGAAAGTCATTCCATGAAAGGTTAATGAATGTGCTGCTGGGTGCCTGAAACAAGTTATAAGAAGCTTTTAGACCTCAAACTAAACCCACTTATGGTGGAGGGATACATGTAGGGTATCATGATGCAAAATGGTCCCTGAAGAAAACTGATTTAGTTCTGATATACCACTATTTTACCATCATCAAAATTCCATATACACATTTGCATCTTCACTGGGGGTCAAGAGTGAATAAAATGGCTGTATTTCTTTTGGAAATGTCTGGTTTCATTCAACACCACTATAAAGAGAATTTTGAATGTTGAAAATCGCTGGATTTTCAGTTTGAGTGAATGTGTTTCAGCACACTGTCTGAATGTAGTTTACTGTCATTTTTGTAATTTAACTGTTTTCTTCCAACAGTTTCAACCGAAAAGGACCAAACGGCCTCAACAAGGAATGAGAGACAGGCCTCTTCCTCCGCCTCCCAAACATCAGTACAGAGCTGTAAACAGATCTGTCATCACCAAATAAATATTTACCTTAAACTTCATGAAAATGTGATGATTTTTAATGAGAGTATTACACCACGAGCTCTAGCATAACCATTAACCCCCACACAGTGTGTTAATGTCCTTCTACATGTGGTTCAGTCACTTCTATACTATAACATTGTTTCACTTTGTTTTACATTACCGATATTGTACAAATCCCATTTTTATTGTGACACTTTCTAAAAATGCAATAAAAAAATACAATCTAATTTGATCATTGATTTGAAACATTATTTACCAGGAAAAAGGACAAAGAACAGATTTTGAATTTAGAAATTGATGCCTGCAACACACCCCAAAAACATAGGAATAGAGGCAAAGTAAGACTGAAAAGGTTATAGAAGTGTAGGTTACACAGGCTGGGAGGCCTAAACACGCAGAGAATAAAGCGGGTGCGCAGCGGAGCTTTATTTAAACAAAAGACAATCGGTTCACAAAAGCACAAACAAAACCACCACCACCACTCAGGGCTGAAACACAGCACAGGCTCTCCTCACTACCTATCACTGTCTTTCCCATCTCCAGCCACTCTTTCCTTTCCTCCGTCTTTTCTTCCTTCTGCTCTAAAGAGTCCTGGAAGAGTCCTGGCTACTCCCTTAACTCCGCTCACCTGGCTCCCATAAAGGGAGGAACCCTATGCTCAGTTCTGTGGGCCTATGAGTGTCCCACCCTCTCCTCAAACAAGCAACGTTCTAGAAGGTTCTTCAATTAGCAGGTTAACTGGTAACAGGTGTCAAGATTCTAAGATTATATGAAAGGAGCCTCCACCAAAGGCTCAGTCTCTGAAAGCAAAGACGGGTTGTGGCTCACCACTTTGTAATAGACTGTAATGGTAGTGGAGACCTAGTGGGTAGGATACTTGTCTCTGGACCAAGAGGTCATGGGTTCAAATTCTACCTTCAGCATCCCACCACTGGGTTCCTGAGCAAGACCCTTAACCCCAAGTTGCTCCAGGGAGACTGTCCCCTGT
>JBBJLS010072312.1:0-10473 GCA_037577275.1 Bryconaethiops microstoma
GGGCGTGGCCAATTAGCATATCTTCTAAACATTTAGAGCTCAACATTTAGAGCTCAAAAATCCCACATTTAGAGTCGGCACTTGTAAAAGTGCTAGATTTAAATCCCACATTTAGAGTGCAACATTTAGATTTAACATTTAGATATAGATTTAACATTTAGATATATATTTAATATTTAGATTTAGATATATATTTAACATTTAATATTTACGCAGCAAGAAAATGTACCAAAATGTAACACGTTTTTTAAAACATTTAGCCCTAAATGTGCGACAATTGCGCTAAATGATGAAAAAAATGACACCTCTAAATTTGTTAAGCTGTTTTTACAAACGGCACCCCATACGAGGTTACCTCAGATGGCAAACATTTAATGAACTTTTCATTAGAAAATTCTTTTATTCAATTTCTATTGTTACAACAATGCAACTTTGTCTTTGCCTCTGAAGTAAACATAACATTTTTGAGTGAATTCTTCAGAAAATATTTCAATCTCAGCCTTTACTGACTTACCTAATGTGCAGGAAAGTAAATATGTTTAAATGTAAGGAAAACTAAGTTGACTCCCTAAGATAATGTAAGACTGTAGCTCTGTTCTACATTAAAGACTAATGCTGTGGTCTGATTTGTCAGTGATAGCTAGTTTTAGTAGGTCTAGCAAATTCATCTTCTTCATTAAACTTAGAATAAAAGCTTCTGTATTTAGAGTGTCTGTGCAACACCTACGCATGTCTAACTAAGGTTGGATTGACAGGTGCTTGGTCATGAACCAGAAAGTCCCATTTTTAGCTTGGTTGTCTGGTGCCTGGTTGGTGCAGCACATTGGATGTAAAAATGAAGTAAACAACTGTCTTTCACTGCACTTCTCTCTCCATCTCTCACCCTTGTGTAATAGCTACACTGATCTGGTTAGATCAGAGGTCTGTGTGTTAAAGGCAATGGAGAAAAAGAAGTCTGGTAATTAAAGGCAAAGTGTGAGCGTAATGAGGTGTTTTAGCACACAGAAAATCAGTCAGATAGCCACTGATTCCTCAGACTCTTGACATGTGGGTTCTAGATCAGTTATTAATTTCATTCTGATACTTGCATCTCTCTTTTATCCTATGAGAAAAAAAAGCTTGTTGATTCAAAGTGTATTACTTTAATAATAACAACATGTAATTGTCACTCCACCAAACCCCATCAAGGTTTATTGAAAGTCTTTGTCTAAAAATAATCTGCATGTAGCAGTCCGATGGCCCCACGTGGCTGTCAAAGTAATGATTGAAGTCCCACTGTTCAAGGGAGAGGATGAAGTTCCCATGACACTGGTCTAGGTGGAAGAATGGGGGGGGGTCCAGTCCTCTCCAGCAGTACTAAGAGGGAACAAGGGGAAAATCCCCACAGTACCAGTGGAACCTGGTTCTCTCCAGGGCGGCTGCGTATCTGAGGAGGCCAAATCGGTCCCAGGTTGGAAGCAGGAATGGAGACGAGGGCCCCCGTAACGAGGGCTGCACAATCGGGACCCGTGACGAGGGCTGCACATTCGGGACCCGTGATGAGGGCTGCACAATCGGGACCCGTGACGAGGGCTGCACATTCGGGATCAGGAGCGGCAATGGGGACCCGTGTCCTTGGAACCGGTGTGGGCTGGGTCCATGTCCTCAGGGCTGGCATTGGAGCTGATCTGTGTGCCAGATGGGACGCTAGCGTGTGAGCCCGCATCCTGGGTGCAGGCGTTGGCACCGGCGGCTGCGTGCTCTGGACAGGCTTGGACGCCAGCCTTCTGGGTGCCTACTACACAGCTTTGGGGCACAGCAGCCCGAGGTGGCCAAGAATGAGGCTTGTTGGACCTGCATGGGACTCGCCCCACGAGGCAAGTCGGACATGTGCCTGGGTGGTTCACGTGACTACAAAAGAAAGCATGACATCAGTGGACCGACAACAAAGGTCCAATATACACAAATGGAACTGAACACTAAACATAAACTAAACAAAAGAACCAATAGAAACCAAAACTCACTTAAACATAAACCTTGGTCAGCTGTAACTAATATAATCTCCAAACAAAAACCTGGTCTACACAGAACTTTAACTTAAAAGTTCAGTTTTATAATACAGAATATCTGTAATAGATCTCACAGTATGTCACAAAACCATATACCAATATATATATTGTTATAAATTGAATATACCAGGATAATCTCATTGAACACCAGCCCATACATGAAAAAAAATACTTTTAAAAAGTGGATGTAGTACAAAAAAAACCTTAAAAACTGAGACATAATCCAGAGTAATCAGTCAAAACAGAGGTCATTTACATTTCGGGTTTAACATATAAAACCTCACATATATCAGAAACATATATGGGCCCTTTAATCCATTGGGATAGAAAGAGAAGATGGGAGGTTTACAAGGGGCATTTTTGTCTTTTGATGGGGGTGTAGTAAGACATGGCTTCACCTCATATCCCTCCTCAAGGCAAGCGATTATGATGTTGCTGACAATCATAAAAGAAACTGATTAGTAGCCCCCACTTCTTCCTGATCTTTTTTTTTTACTATATTGCTGAGTGACTTGTCTTTTCTCTTCAATCACATTTCATTGCAATGTTGTCCCTGTGCTAACATGCATATGACAAATAAAGCTGAAACTGAACTGAAACTTTATGTTTATGTTCACCGGTCTTGAAGACACCCAGAATCAACCAATCATTGATTTTGTGTCTTGCAGCCTGCATTAATGTGGTGTGCTTTCATGATTTGTGCGTTTCTTCACATTAGGCATCCACATCCTTCCTGTTCAGCAGAAAGCAGGCGGAACTCACTGGGTAGTAAATATAGCACTAAAACCCAACAGACACACACACACCCACCCCTACTGGACCATGGGCATCTGGAGGCAAGCCGTTATCTGCCTGACCCTCCTGCTCACCACATCTCTGACAGGTACCAACAGTCCGTTACCGGACATTACAGACCAGACGTTTATCAACAACTGCGTTAGAGAACACAACCAAAACAGATCCAGCGTCAAACCACCGGCCAGCAACATGCGTTACATGGTGAGAATCAGAAGCCAAGTGTATTCCTCTTACAGCCAGTCTTAAGCCTGAATGTTTTTTGTAATCTAAAAACTTTGTTATGGCTTATGTTTATATATATATATATATATATATTTTAATTATTTGTTAGAAATATCCTTGCAAAGATTTGGTTTGCATGAAATAGTTGTGCTATGTACTAATCCTATGGGTGTGTTTGGCTTCAACACTCCAAGTTCTCCTTTTGCATGAAGAGCAAATGTTGTGTAAATAATGATTTGTATAGGTTTTTTTTTTTACAAACCGTTGTTAAAAGCTCATATTGAAACTCTAAAGGTCTAAAAGGTGGTTTAATCACCTGAAAGGTTTGAATATTGATGACTGCTGATGTCACAACAAGCATGCATGAACTTCCCCACCCAATTCTCACTAATACTGCACACAACCATCTTACCGTCCACATACTGAGCTTCAGTACGGTTTTGGTAAGGTAAACACACTTTCATATGTCAACTTATTCCACCTACAGCAATTTATCCGCACCAATTCACACTTACATTATAAAGAATGGGCGGTTTTCCCAACATGGCCCAATACAAGGCAAATGGTCACAGCATGTATTAGGGATAGAGAGAGGTTAGAAAATGGTCGTGTAAAAAACAAACACTCTCATAAAACCAGAGCACAATACAATGACCCTTTAAAAATAATTTTTTTTTTTTTTAAAAAAACAACCAGTATGCTGTTTTAAAATGCAGCCTCTTAAATATCTAAAAAAAGAACAGTTTAAGTATAACCCTTTTGTCACCGCTTAATTTGTGCATGGTTTCATAGTTGTATAAATTCACTGCTATGCTATAATGTGCAAAACCCTAAGAATAGAATGTAGGTCTGACCTGTTGTATGATGTTATTGGTTTTTATTTTTGCAGTCATGGGATGAAGGTCTGGCAGTCACTGCGAGAGCCTGGGCCAGAAAATGCCTCTTTGAGCACAATATGTACCTTGGAAAGCCAGAGAGGGTCCACCCGGTCTTCAGATCTGTGGGGGAGAATATTTGGGCAGGCACAGCATTTTCACTGCAGGGTGCAATCCAGAGCTGGGTTAATGAAGTTCATTATTACAACTACGACACTCAAGGTTGTACAAATGTCTGTGGCCACTACACACAGGTAAGTGCTCTGGATACACTTGTTCTTTGAAAAGGGAGTAGCTGTTTCCTTTAAACCAGTACTGATGTTTCTTACCATTAAACTTATAATTACACAACACATACAAAATGACACGTCTTTAGTTTCACACAGGACCTACAAGGCTACTGTAGCTTAGTCATGGAAGTTTATTAGCATTAGCCGAGCAACAGTGAGCATGCATACATCACACACCCCCCAAATAGATTTGCTTACATGGTTTCTATCTTAGTGTGATCGATAAACATGAACAAAAAAGGGTTTCGGCTAAAAGTATGCAGACTCTCCTCCTAAATATTGAGAAACGGGTGTTTCAGTCATTGCTAGAAATAAATCACATAGTCATGAAATCTTCATGCAAAATTACAGGCAGTAGATTGGGTCATACTAAAGAGTTCAGTAACTGTAAACATTTTGGACATAGCATGGCACCTTTGCCACAATTCAGTTTGTGAAATGGCCTGCCCCGATTTAGAAACAAGAGGAAGTGAATCCACAGACTCACTTGCCACCGACTGCTGATTAATGCTCATGGGTTTATAATTGTGTCCAACTGTCATGCGTAAGCCCCGTCTCCAGGCATGTGGGGCAGGCACACACACACACCAGGGGTAGTCAAAATGTTGCATTTTCTTTTCTTTCATTTTCTACCAAAGCAAACCAGGCCTGAGAGCCAGAATACAAAACTATGATCTACTAGGAAAATACCACAAAACGTGAAGAGGACAGGTTGACCGACAACACAGGTCGGTCAAAACCAAACTAAATACAAAACTTCTAAACCCAACAAACCAATCATAAAACAGAAACACTTAACACCCAGCTGTGACACATTCATCAAAACCCAAAATCAAAGTAACAGAAAAGGACGGCCTCTAGTGGCCATCAACCGTCATAGTCCCCAGCCCTGAAACCAACAAGCTTACAAATGATAATTAGCCACAATCAAAACTACTGTCAGGTGAAGTGAATAGGTTTTATGCAGTGGGGGACACACAAATATGAGTGCGAGCCGAAATAAAAGCAGAGCAGCCAGGGAAAACTGAAACCAACCCAGAAACAACAGTTGAAAATTCCCTGCAGCCAGGATTAGAACTTGTAGCACTCACACAGCCAGACTCTTCTTGGAGTGTGTACTGAAAGTGTACCTCAGAAATGCTCAGGGTGAGCTCAAAGAGAAAGGGACTCAAGAGAAATGCCAAATTTCCAGCTTTGCCTAATGCTCAGCAGTAAGCTGGCCCCATACAATTTATTATTTCAGAATGTCACGTGGGGTGGAGTATATTAGGCAGAAACTGAGCAGTCTGTTCTTGAAGTTGATGAGTTGTAAAGAGGAAATATAGGATCTGAGGATCTGAGCATCACCGAATTGTGATGGCTGGGTGAATCAGAGCAGTGGTAGTATAGTAGTGGGTAGTACTTACCAAAAGTGTTCCAACAGAACTACTGCAGCACAAATTGCTGAAAAAGTTTGTGCTGGCTATGAACGACTCAGTGCATTGAAGCTTGCTCTGAATGGGGCTGCCTCACTGCAGACTGGTCACAGTCCCCATGCTAACCCCTGTCCGCTGTTGAAAATACATGTGAGCATCAGATCTAGACCATAGAGTACCGAAGAAAGCGACCCGGGCTAATGATTAATGTCTTCTTTTACACCATATGGACAGCTGTGTGCATGTGCATTGCTTACCTGAGGAAGAGTCACCCAAGAATGAACTATGGGAAGAAGGCAAGCTGACAGAGGCGACGTGATGCTCTGGGCAAAATTCTGCTAATAAACCAGGGGCCCTAGCGTTCATGTGGATGTTACTTTGATATGAAGCACCTACACAAACATTGTTGCAGACTGAATACATCTGTCGCGGTTGGACAGGAACTGGAACTCTCTCTGGGACGTTGTTACAGTACCAGTCAGCGACCGCTAGAGGTCGCTGTTGGACAAGAACTGGAACTCTCTCTGGGATGTTATTACAGTACCAGTCAGCGACCGATAGAGGTCGCGGTTAGACAATGGACTAAAACTCGCGTTCAGCTGAACTGAATCAATCTAATCACGTCCTGGTTATCTATTGGTTGTCATGGGGTATAATAGTGGGTTAGTTTTAGTATCATGTCATGGGAACATACAATCATCAACTCTGTGATCTGGCGCCACCTTTCTGTTTGCTTTATTGCGTATTGGCCATTGTGCCTGTTTATTTCTGTTTTGTGTTATAATTAAAACTCTGCTTCATCACCATGTCAGTCTGCGCTTGTGCCTCCTTATATTCATTCCTGTCTGGACCTGGTCGAATTGTGACATCCCTTCATGACAACAATGTACCCTAAAATGTGTGGGCTCGGCAGGATAATGCACTCTGCCACACTGCAAAAATCGATCAGGAATGGTTTGAGGAACATGACAAATAGGACAAGATGTTGACTTGGTCTCCAAATTCTCCACATCCTAATTAAACTAAACATCTGTGGAACATCTAAACAAACCATGGAGGCCCCACCTCACAAAAAACAGGACTTAAAAAATCTGTTGCTGACATCTCAGTGCCAGGTACCACAGCACATCTTTATAGGCCTTGCAGCATAAGGAGAGCTACACAATATCAGTGGGTTTAATATTGTGACTAATAAGTGTAGGAGTCTGCATCCTTTTGGCCATGTATCGTATGATATGTTGCTAAAAACAGTAGTTGCTTTGGATGAAAGGTTTTTTTGTTGTTGT
The DNA here is from genome assembly GCA_037577275.1 of Bryconaethiops microstoma. NCBI lineage: Eukaryota > Metazoa > Chordata > Actinopteri > Characiformes > Alestidae > Bryconaethiops > Bryconaethiops microstoma. Next base: position 6,935 of record JBBJLS010072312.1, read on the forward strand.
TAGACTATTGCTTTAAGATAACACAGTGCTTTACCTGTGGAATGTGTTTGCAGGTTGTTTGGGCACAGACATATAAAGTTGGGTGTGCTGTCCAGGACTGTCCCAATGGTGTGGTTAATACTCCCTTTTTTCCCAGACCAGCAGCCTTTTTTGTTTGTAACTATGCAACAGCGTAAGTATGAAACATATATCAACAGATATGTACTGCTCTTGTGTTCACAGGATAAACTAGAGTTTGAAAGATTAACCGTGAACACAGCTACCGCTGCCAGATAGACTGAATTAAAGCAAGTCACCAAGCCACACATTAGCCTAACATGCACATACAAACCAACTAGTTAGCTAGCTATTTAACTGGTTTCATTTTTATTTAATCTTGTAAATAAATGTAAACATTATGGTTTAATTTCATAGGCACGGATTAAGCGTAATCATAGACTGTATTTTTGTTGTAATGGAAAATTTCTATTCAAAATTCTGTATAGTGCACGACTATCACTGTATGAGTAGCATCTGAATATTCACTGTGTATTACTATTAGTTAGATTTGACACAACACATCTTGACTACTTGACTGAATGGCTTGAATTATATTTTTTGCCAAGAAAATGTGGTATTCTGCATGATTAGAAATATACAAAATGAAATAAGAGTAAACCTGATAGTTATTTCTTCTACAGAGGAAACTACGATGGTGAGGCGCCTTATATTGCTGGGAATTCTTGCAGTCAGTGTGATGGAGAGAAGTGTGAAAACAATCTCTGCCGTAAGTGGAAAGAAATAGAAAAAGATTCTAAGCTTCAGATTCAGTCCATTGAAAACATGTTTCTCTGCAGGTAATTCCACTCGAGATGCACTGAAACGTAAGTGTTACGTTTTAAGAATTATTTCTGTAAATTGAGATGATTACAGAAGGCCATCTTAGAGTTCATCTCACAGCTGTACAAATGTGTGTAGGTTATAACTGGACTCCGGACTGGGACCCGGCTCTTTCGGAGTGTGGATCTTTCTGCAAGGCCATTCTCATCACCCGGCCTGCCTCACTGTTCGTTATTTTCAGCTGTGTTTACATTATTCAGCTCTATTACCCAAACATATTTGCCTACACTTTTTAATACCGATGATGTGACTGTATGATGTGTGAATATTTTAAGACCTTTTTTTTTGTTTTTGTTTTGTTCTTCTTAAAGCACTGTATATTCATTACTGTAAATGAAATAAATTAATTGCTGTATGTACCCTGTTTATACCAAAGAAATCACAGCACATACCCAAGAAAATGTGCATGCATGAATTATAGTATAGTCTATACAGGGATAATATCTGTATTTTCTAGCACTGCGGGAGACAGCAGTTCAGTGTAAACTGTGTAGTACAAATACAGGTTTACCTTGACATTTTCTTTAAAGGTAATGCATTAAGATGAGTTTAAAATTTAAATAAAATTTAAAATTCCTCTCCCCGAGGAAAACAGGATTTATATGCTTTTGTGGGGCCCACCTGATTCGAATAATTTAATCTCAGATTTCGTGAAAACATTTGCTGAACAGGTGAATCTTGACGCACATTCAATTTAGAAAGCTTGTGATCTGGGGATACAGATTGATCATAATATCTGGGGAAATAGAATTCGATCCTGCTCTGTGAATGCCAGACATCAATTAGTCTAATTCAAAGTAATCTACAGGCTTCATTATTCAAAATCAAAACTGCATGCAATTTATCCAACACCGCCCTATGTGATTATTGTAAGTCTGCTGAAGGCTCTCAAACCCTCTTTTTTTTTTTTGGACATGTCCAAAACTGTATAACTTCTGGTGTGCTATTTTTAATGGTTTTCTGACATGCATGATTGTGTGCTTAAACCAGATCCAGAAGTAACATTGTTTGGATGCTTTTTGTTTTTACTTAACAAAAGCCTCTCTGTATAACATATGATTTCTTTAGGAGCAATCATTGCTAAGAGACTGATCTTAAAAATGTGGAAATGAGAATCTGTGCCTACCTTTGTGGAATGGCTTCCAGAACTCGCTGGTATATTAGAGACAGATATGGCGTGATGAACAATCTCAGGATGTTTTACACCTGGGAGCCATTTTTACACTCACTCACTCATCTTAAACAGGACTCCAGCCAATTACCAACTTTACCAAGGGCCACTTACCTTGTACTGATACTTCATTGTTGGGACATTTACTAGTGATTTTCATTGTAATGTACGCCTTTAATAAAAACTTTTTTTGTTTGTTTTTTATTGCCAAAAGTAATACAAACATATTCCAATATAAACTGTCAGAACAGCATTATACACCAGCAAATATACACACAAACAAATAAACACAAATCAAAATAACTACATAAAAATAAAATATAATAATAATAATGAAAATAAAACAAACAAATAAAAAAGTATACAGAGGGGTCATACAGTAGATTAACTACATGTTCATTAGACTGTCATAAAAAACATTACATTTTAGTTTGGTATTGCGGAATCTGTTTGTGGAAGAAACGTTTACAAGAAAGTATGAATTAAGTTGATCACATATTCAATATCTTTATAAATATGCATAAAATAACAAAAGACAACCTTTTTTGTGAGGATATATAAGCAACCAAGTAAGGGAGATAAATGATTCCTTAAACTGAGCCAGAAGTCATACACCAGCACATTCGTAAAACATGTGAGGTATTGATTCTTCCCTACAATAGAAGGCTCACTTGTTAGCCACATCCAGTGGAGAGGAATTTTGGATTTGTAAACTCTGATTGGTAAAAAAGAAAATGTAGTATTGTAAAACCATGTATTGACCCAGAGGTCAAGCTTAGGGCGTCATTATTTTTAAAAATGCTGTAAAAAGTGCATAAAATAGCATTCTGACACTCATACTTCCTGTCCTTCTAATGATATTTTGTCATGCGACAAAAAGCAGGGCCTTAAAAAAGGCCATGGAAAAACATTCATGCGCCTCCATGTATGAGGTCTTTTTTTTTTATTCTGAAGCCCTTTTTATAAATTCTTATTCTTCACTCTTTGATACTCACTCTTAAAACGTCGTGTCAGATTATTTCATACATCCATGCGGGGCGGCTCAGAGGCCAACCGGAAAGCCCTACAGAGGGTCATAAGGTCGACAAAAGATCGGCTGCCCCCTCCCTTCCCTGAATGGCATTGCTGACTCCCGCTACCTCTCCAGAGCCAAGAACATTTCTAAGGACAGTTCCCACCCTGGCCACCCCTTCTTTGACCTTATGCATTTAGGGAGGCGCCATAGGTCATTAAAAACAAAAACAAGCAGACTCTTAAAGGGCTTCTACCCCCCATGCGATACAGACCCTGAATAAATACCACAAATATTACTATGCCTGTAGCACACTACCTGCCACTTTTTAAAGAATTCTTATTTTCTAGTTATTTACATATATGTGCATATGTATATACAATGGAGCAAAAAAGTATTTAGTTAGCCACCAATTGTGCAAGTTCTCCCACTTAAAAAGATGAGAGAGGCCTGTAATTTTCATCATAGGTAAACCTC
>JBBJLS010072313.1:0-10473 GCA_037577275.1 Bryconaethiops microstoma
TTCATCCCAAAGGTGTTGGATGGGGTTGAGGTCAGGGCTCTGTGTGGGCCAGTCAAGTTCTTCCACACCAAACTCATACAGCCACGTCTTTATGTAGCTTGCTTTGTGCTCTGAGGCACATGCTGGAATAGAAAAGCTTCTTCCCCAAACTGTCCACAAAGTTGGAATCATGGCATTGTCCAAAATGTCTTGGAACATTATGCTTGCCCAATACTTTTGTCTATATAGTGTGTGTGTATCTGTCTATGTCTGTATATATACATTTTTGTGCCAAAAAAAAAAGATTGTGGAAAATCCTTGCTGTGGATAATCCATTCTGCCCTTTAGCTGTCCTTGTCATGAGGGGGGCTGTTGACTTGCCTGCCAATTTAGAGGTCCGATGGGGTTCTGTTTCATGGTACATTTTGCACGTGCGGCCACAACAGACATTAGTCGGACGTGCACCTCAAGTACTGTCTGATCTTTGTGTCGTGCAGCCTGACAAAGATTAGTCCACTCATCGTAGATTAGGGTAGACTAAGCCTCTCTCGCTCACTCTCACTCAGCGGCCTGAGGAACAGAGCCGGCAGCAGCTATTAGAGCACACCAGCGTTTTCTCATCAATGTGCTGCTGTGTTTAGGTTGTGTTTTTAAATATGTATATGTACCCGTAGTGAGAATGGACGGAAAACAGAGCTAAAAAGGAGTTGACTAAACAAAAGTGCTGAGTGGAAAGGGTGGCTTCACTTTGTCACTGATTCAGATTCACGCCTTTTTTAAGAAAATGATATTTGGGGCTCTGTTTTGGCTGTTTCTGGGGTCCTCTTATGGGATGTCCACTCAGGTACCCGAAACAACAACAACAACAACAGAAGCGACTACAACAACGGAGGAAGACCAAGGAAGTGGTAAGAAGGTGTATTTAGTATTTCTTAATCCTTTTACATACCCGATTCAGCTTTTCACCTCATCATGCAGCCCTTTGTGAGATGGCCTGGGTGTGTTGGGGCAGGGAATAGTTCAAACTGTACAGCGCTGTGTGGGAGAACGCAGCATATATATATTCATTTCTGACGTGAGCGTCTAACGTTTCTGTGGCTTTATGTCCCAAAACAGTCATAATTAGTTTTTACATTAACATTTTTCCATTGTTCCATTCAACGTTATCCCTTAGAATTAAAAAGAGCTGTGCCTTTTAGTCGGATCTGTGTAAATGAGCTCTGCTTTCTGATTGGCTGCTGTGTAGTTTGGTCCTAAGCAGTCCACACTTCATGAGTTGAAGGTTTAAGGAGTAAATGCTTTGGTTGGTCACATCACAAAAACAGTAAATCCAGCTAATTTTGGAGTTTAGTCTCGGTACATGGGCCGTATGAGTTGGAAGTAAACGGCACGTTTTGAAACCAACAGCGTTTTGACTGTATTTATTTGTTCGTTTGCGTGTATACATCATTAAAAATCAATTCCGACTGCCTTTGTTTTGCCTAACGGTTTCTGGTATCCTCTGCAAAACTAGTCCCGTTTGTGAAAATGTGGGTTATACATATTTACAGCTTAATTAACGCTGGGATACAAGTACTCTGACATGTTTGTTTTTGAATACAAACCGTGAAATATTTAGTACAAAGACGTTACATGTGTAAATAACAAAAACGTGTCTGAATACTTCTTTTCCCTAACAAGTGGTCTGCAAAGGGATGTGTGTGCATAAATGTTTATTTCTGGAATTGTAGAAGTTTTCAGTAAACTGATTTTTTTTTTTTTTTGCTAAGGTCCAGGAAAAGTATAGAAATGATCTTGTGTGGTAACAGACCAAATGATACAAATGCAGCAGAAGGACAGTAGGACAGTCATTTCCACACTTAAGAGTGCCGTGGCTCAGTTTGAAATCTGAAAAATCTTCTATTCAAACATTTAAATCCCAACTCTGATCGACACACGAGACTAAGGTGAAATATTTCCCTATATATTTTTATTTCATGAACAAAACCATTGAGTGTGGGCCTCTGCCAAGCCAGTGCCAGTTAATAATCCATCCAGACGCTCATAATTCTTAAGGCAACAAGTGTAAGAAATGAAGCGCAAATAGTGAACTGTTAGCACGTCTCCTGGCTGTTTTGACATTGTATAATAAAATCTTTAGATATCAAATTTTATATCAACTCCATATTAACAGCTGACAGAAAATTTCATTTGAACGTTCACTCAGCCCAACACTTGCGTATCCTTCAATACATGCACCAATCTGGATCAAAAATAGCTCAGATAAATGAAGAATAAATCATCTTTAACTTAAATCCCAATGTCTTGGATTTATTTGTTTTCAGTTGTATTTGTTTAATCTCAACCATTTTCTGGTCAAACATAATTGCAGAACTGAATCTTTTTTTTATTTATTATTATTTATTGTAAATAAATAAATGTGTAATAAATACATAAAAGGGAAGACCCCCATGGCTGACCTGCGGGTAATGCGCAGCCCACCAGCGGTCCGTGGGCCACACTTTGGGAAACGTGCTGGAGTATTTCTTTAAATATCTCCACAAGCTATACTTAACATGGACATAAACGTTTTACATGGAGTTGTTTCATCTCGGGTATAGTATACAACCTTCTAGCTCGGTATTAGAACAAATGAATTTGTACTGATAATGTCCATCGCTCACATGTTCGAGTTTATTTGATGGGGATTAATAATGTGGGTTAGGTCTGCTGGAGGTGGAGCAGGAGGAAGAGCAGGCAGACACATACTGGTCTGGGACGGCGCCACTGTGTTTTGGAGGCTGCAGGGGGCGTCACAGGGAGCTGAAGAAGGACAGCTGTGGGGATTCGAACTGCTGCTGGGTGGGCTACAAGTCTCTCTGCAGGGGTACATATCACTGACATTAACATATGCATTAGACCAGAGGTCCCCAACCACCGGCCCATGGACCGATACCGGTCTTTTGGTACCGAGCCGCACAGATAGACAGAATAAAAAATATTTTATTGATTATCAGACTTATTTTGGGAAAAAAAGACTCGTCTCGGTCACGTGAGGCGGTACATCAAAAATTTAGCCCACAAGCTAGCAAAAATGAGTAAAAAAAAACAAACACTCTTTGTTTTTAGTTGTATTTTTACCGGCCCGAGAAAATATAGTTTTGCATGAAACTGGTTCGTGGCGCAAAAAAGGTTGGGGGCCGCTGCATTAGAATATATTGGATTCGCTTTGCAGTGCAGTTTCCAGTACAACATGTCGGTTTGTACTACAACAGAATTCTGAAACTGACGCCAAGTATAGTATCACAGCACACAATATGCATTGACACTGTCATAAAAAATTAAAACTCTAAGCATCATCTAAATACTCAGTAATAATATTGATGCCAAAGAGTTAAAGAGGCCATATCTTACAGTTTACCTATGTTTTGTTTTTCTATCTTTGATACTCATATGGTTTTATATACCATAAACAGTCAAAGTTCAGTTTTGCATGATTGCATTTTCATCCTTCCTTCACTGAAGAGAATTCAAGTTTGCCGTTTTCTTTAAGACTATTATGTATGAATCTCTTACTCTCTTTTAGGCTGAAACGCTCATCGTTACAAATGCATAGCTTCAGTATGAATGGCTGGGGCTAAACCCTGGAAGTCGAATAAACCTGTTTTGTGACCTCACAAAAACAACGAATTTAAATCATGCTGGAGGTTTCCAGATATAAACGTATGGACCAGGGAGCGAAAGGTGTTTTACCTGCTACATCAAACCTTTTTATTAAATATGTGAGGATAATTGTTTTTCTGTGATATGGGGCCTTTAAGAATAAAAAAGCCCTTTAAGTAATAACGCCTCATAACTTGCCTATGTGCTTTTTAGTCAAAGAAGCATGTGCAGTTTTGTGCCACCTATTGACAGACTATAATGTCAAGGTAATGTGAGCTTATGTCAGTCATTGAAAGCACTGAAAGATTTTAGCAGTTGAAGGAAAACACTGAACAGACGAATAATGCAACACTAAGAACTGATAGGGCACTGCAGTATGTAGCGACCGTACCTGAAATAATGCTGTGTTCTAGTCTGTAATCTATGTTGTTTAATACCACTGAGCTCAGTGTATACTGTGTGTGCTCCAACTTGTCTTGTTTCAGTTTCCCATCCTTTTGTGATGTGTTCTAGTTAACTGTGGCCCACCGGATGTGGACTTTAATGGGGTGGTCTATGGTAATGACTGGTGGGTAGGCTCTGTGGTACGATATGAATGCAGGCCAGGCTTTGTGCTGGTGGGGGACCCAGGACGGGCCTGCCAGTCCAACGGGAAATGGACCCCAAAGCCATCCTGCCTCAGTGAGTACTGTTCCATCTGTCAAACAAAGTAAGGCCCAACAACAACGACCCCTAACATTTCTAAGCAATGTCAGAAAAATACTCCAGTATTTTGAGTGTGTCTATGCACAGCTCAGCTCATCCCTGCCCACTTTACTCTGATTGGATGCACACAGATATTTAGTTTATTATTTTTGACAGCAACAAGCGAGAGTCAAAGTTTATTATAGATTATTATTTGATACCTTACTTCGTTAGTGTTTATGTCCCATTTATTCTGTTTCTTCCCGTCCCTCGCTTGTGTCAGGAGTGTGCCGGCGGGGTCGGGTGGAGGTCAGCGAAAAGGAAATTGATGGAGCGTGTACCTCCACCTGCCCGTCGAAGAATTTCGCAGGCTCTGGCTCCCGGAGCCAAGGCTGCAGCCTCGTCGACAACTGCCAGACCAAAGAAGTGGGCTGGAAGATGTGGTTTACACGCTGCGCTTACTGCGAGTGTGACTGCTTCATCCCCTGTGGTGAGACCCTCCATGATTTATTTAACGTGATATTTCAGTGAAGAAAGTAAATTAACAACATTCCACACCCCCATCTCAGCCACGGTCAATCAGCCAAGAAATGTAATCATTAATGCTGGGCAATGACTAAAATTTAGATTTTGGTGCGTACCTCTTAAATAATCGTGATTAATCACAGAGCACCATGCGATTAATCGCGACTAATTAAGAGGTATGCACCAAAATTTTAAAAAAGTTTATCTGTGTCTCGGCCTTGGTCGGTGGGGGTGGGGTGGGGATGGGTGTTGTGCGTGCCGGGCTCTGGGGCAGCTGTAAAAGGGGACCAACTCCATATGAAAGTCTATGTATCTAAATGTAGTGCCATTAAAGTCCCTGTTGGTATAATGGATATAATATGGACAAAAGTAATGGGCCGCATGAGATATAGAGCTGCGCACTGTGCGCACTCACGAGCCCAAAAAAGCAACAAACTTTCAAAATAATAGGATTTTTTTTTAAAAACATGCGTTAACGCGCGATAAAATAATTGTCAGCGTTAAGTGAATGTGTTAACGCAGTAATAACATGCCCAGCCCTATTAATAACATATAAATTGTAAATTTTATAAGAATCATCTACCTTATAATATATAGTTTGGAATCCCAAAAATGTATTAGATAAAGGGAACTGGACAGCACTCGTATATTTTACAAATGAAAACATCTCATTATTGAAATATTTTGTGTTTCAGCATCAGCTGGGTAGAGGATTTTCCTCCTCGTCCTCCACCTTGATTTTGAACTTGTCCTGTGTGGGACAGTCGCCCTCATACAAATGCAGCTCTTTCCAGGATCGTTCTATTTGAATGGTCAATCCTGCGAGAAAAGTCATTTTTACAAAATGCACTCTGTTCCTTAGTCATCAAAAAAGAGACTGAAAGGCACAACTCACATTGGACTCATTTACCAAGACATGAAGGACATTTATTCAACTGAGGCTACAACATAAGACATGAAGGAAAACGGCTTTTTTTCTCTCAATTTGATTATACATGGAAACCTAGATCTTACCAAATCCAGCCCTTCTGATACACTTTCAGTCTGCACTGATTTTTCAAAGGTTAAGTGATGGCCCCTCCTCTGCTTTCATGGATTAAAGCTACTGACCTGGACAATCGGCTCTAGTCTGAGCTCAGTATGGACCTGCACACTTAATCTTGTTATCCTCCCATAACAGGAGACTGTCTCTGCGTTGCGGACAAGTACTGTTTGTTATTTCAGTTTTTCCTTATACACAGAGTGGCCAGTTTATTAAAAACACCTACCATGAGGCACACTTTGCAGGTTTACAGTTACTGACTTGTTTACAGTTATCTACGTCTAATCTATCCACTGTAGCAGAGGTCCCCAACCACTGGGTCGCGGACCGTTTCGGTCCGTGAGTCATTTGGTACCGGGCCGCACAGAAAGACAGAATAAAAAATATTGAATTGATTATCAGAGTCTGAAAGATCTTTTATTTTGAAAAAAAAAAATGCTTGTCTCGGTCATGTGATACGGTTCATCAAAAATGTAGCCCACAAGCTAGCAAAAATGAGTAAAAAACAAACGCACTTTGTTTTTAGTTGTATCTATATCGGTCTGTGAAAATATTATTTTACATGAAACTGGTCCGTGATGCAAAAAAGGTTGCACTATAGCATCCCCACTGATCAGATATTATATTGTGTATCTAACAATCAGCTGTGTTTTGGAATTTTATATCATTATTGAGTAGTAGTAAATCAGTAGTGAATCAAAAGCATTGGTCCAACAGTGGCTCTCTGGACAGAAACTGATCACTTCATGACTTGATGACAAATTGTACATCAGCAGATGAGTTATAGTGTATGTAAGCAAGGTGTTTCTAATAAAGTGGCCAGGACGTTTCCCCCTGAGTTGTTGATTTGTGATAAGGTTCTATCTGTCTATTTAGACCTGTTGAAGAATTTTCTGTTTGTTTAGCAAGATAACAGACATGACCAAATGATGTGATTTGAGTTTGAAGAAAGCTGTACTGATTTGAACATCTCATTTGAGTTATAAGTCGGGCATTTTACTCTTTAGACCAAGTGGTGTACTTCAGGATGATGTGTTCATCTCTTCTGGGTTGATAGCAGCCGACTCCTGCAAAAGACACACAAATTTACAAGTTACAGAATTTTTCTTCATCAGAATTATATTCAATGCCATTACATTTACAGCATTTGGCACACTTTTTAATTCAGAGTGACTTCAAAGTCAAATTGAAAGTTATAGTCACCTCAGCTACACATGTATAGTGAGACGAGACGGTGTGACTCCAGATTTTACAGAGTACAAAGAGTAACTATATATAAGTAAACTACAGATATTAACTCTAAACTAGAAGGAAAAATGTGCAATTGAGTACAAGGATGGTACAAGGTCATTTCTTGACATCCAAAAAATTGTTCAAATGTGGCAGTCAGGTGGAAAGCAACAATACTGGAATGTAATTTGAGCGCTTTATATGTGCAAAAGATCAGCAGCGGTGCAAAATAAATAAGTATTCAATCATTCTATTAAAAAATACAGAAACTCTGAGAACAAGTGTAACTTGGACGTGTTTTTTGCATGTAGCTGCATTTGCATTTTAAAGAAGTGATGTGATATGATGTCATCTTCTTCAATGTGCAATGCATATGTGCACTGAGACAAGTCCTTACCCACATCCAGTGCGGTGACCGTGCCATCGTGCTCAGAGAGAAGCTGCCAGTAGGTGTGTTTAACCTCTGAGCCCGCCACTCCATTCACACTCTCCAAAAACAGGCCGAAGTTGGGGTCCAGCGTCACTGTGAACCTACAGGAGAGAGTCACAAGAGCACGACCGTGGGGTCACACGTGGCAGAACTGAAATGATAAGCGACAACTCTCTAGCGTCTAAAACCTCCTGAAGACTCATCAGTTCAGGCACATCTTCTTGCACTAATCTTATATAAAGATTTAAGCACTTAGAACTCTCCTCTGGTTCTCAAACTGTCCTGTAACTTGAGTGTTCCCTCATTTTGTAAGTAGGGGATGTCACGATTAACCGGTTTCACAATTAACCGTGAATTAAAGCGGCACGGTTAATTAATCGTGAAGGATCCTCAACACCGTGTTTCTGTTGGCGCGCTCTTAAAAACGTAGATTATGACGCTGCTATCAACAGATTGGTGGGACTCGTCCGGAACGAAAACGTTTCACCAGCGGTGCACTTGTGCTAGAAACACACAGACGGTACAATCAGCGAACGATGGCTCACTTGACCGCACTAAACAACGGCAAAGAAGTGACTGAATTCTGCCGTATGGCAGTTTTCTGGATTCCCCCAAATTTTCTGGATTCCCCAAAATTATGGACTGTATTTGTGTATGGTTTTTGTGTCTTTTTAAAAAAAAAAAAAAGACAGTAGTAAATAAAAGGTAAAAAACCTCTAAAGAATGTGATTGTTTACACTGTGAAATTAAAACATGCGAAATAATCGTGATAATCGTGAAACTGTGATTATTTCCCAGATTATAATCGCGCCATCAAAATCGTGACATGCCTGATTGTAAGTCGCTTTGGATAAAAGTTTCTGCCAAATGAATGTAATGTAATGTAAAGTAATGGCAACTCAAATTCAAAGATTCTGTTTATAACATTCTGGACCTAACTTTTTATGCTCTGAATTTAATTTTTAATAGCAATAATGTAATAATCATTCATTTTGTGGTGTTTTGTCTTTTCCATAGTGGCTGTTTGTCTCTGAAATTCAAGTTTTTCACTTATCTTAATAGAAAGCTCATCTTTTGTTTCTCCAATTTCTTTTTTCAGGCCAGGTGGTAGACCCCTGGTCTTCTAGTATCAAAGGACAGTAGTTGTGAATGTGCTCAGATAAAGACACACAAAAAAATGTATAGCATGCAATGTCGCCGTCATCTCATGCACTTTTTAACCATGAACATGTCCCAGCTGTTCAGATCATTATATAACAGCATTCATTGTGGAAACTGTTTCTTTGGTTATCTAAATAACTCCTCTTATCATGATGCTTTTTTTTCTGTAACATTTGCAGAAATTTCATAGGATTTGCAGTTCACTTTCACATTCACTTTCCCACACTTGAGGTAAAATACTCATTTTGGCAACAGTGACAAAAGATAGACCAACTTACCCTAAAACTAATAAATAAATCCCAGGAATGCAGTGTTTCGGGTGCAGTTTCAAAAAGAATGAGACTATTTCTTTTAGTAATGTTGCTGAGATTTTATTTGACCCCATTCTACATCATTCCCCAAGTTACCATACATTTTTGTGCATAGGAGTGATCTTATAAAACTGCAGCTGTGCTCTAAACAACATATGATGCTTGGAGTCCTAATGTAGGTGTAAGAATGGTGATTTAGCTTTGGAGAAACTCTCAGAATCTCACAGTGTGAAACAGTATTGCATATGTGTGTCTGTGAGTATGTGTATGTCCTACTTGAATCCATTGTTGCTATCTTCCAGCCTCTTTAATGCCCCATACAGCACCCCTCCCTCCAGTACAGAGGTGTCGTAGGAGGGTGACGCGGTGCTGAATTCATCCTTTACTGTGATTCTGATAGGCATCGGCTTCAGTTCCTCTGTTTCAGGAGAAAGAGTGGAGAGTTTAAGACTATATATAACGACTGGTGCTCATACAGTGAAGGAGGACGAAGTTGCAGTGGCATACAGATTCATTCTGTCCCTTTAAAGTAAAGTGGCCCCTTGTAGTCCTGCATGAACACACCACAGCATAGCACACAGTGTGAAATTCTTTCTCTGCATTTAACCCATTCACCAAGTGAAGCAGTGGGCTGCCAGGTACACAGCGCCTGGGGAGCAGTGTGTGGGGACTAGCACAGTGGTGCCACTAGAAGGCCTGAGATTCACACGCGACCACCAACTTCCCCTGACAATAGTTACAGTTTAGGGACACTTGGAAAGCAAAATCTCCCTCCCTTCAGCAGAGAGAAGTTTATTATTTAAATAAAAGTGGATGGGAGAAAAGTAAAGAGAGACTTCTGGGTCAGAAAAGACCTGTGGAGAAATTTAGCAGTATATACACGTCCTGTGGGAAAGGAACTGTGTAGAAAATCTGTTAAATAGCCTGTGTAGATATAAATCTAATAGAAATATAATTATCATGAATTAGAATTACACTGTGGCGCAATGCAGATAACAGTCACACATACATTCATATGTTATTCGGTACGGCACATTCAGAGATAAATAGGTGGGTAGAAAGGTAGATAGAAAAACAAGTACACAAATGGATGGATGAATGGATAGATTGGTAAACAGATAGACAGAAAGGGGTATTTGAACATACATCTACATCAGGGGTATTAAAGAGGCCCCTTATAGTTACATGTGAACACAGTGAGATTCAAGTGAAGCAGCGGGCAGCCAGGAACACAGCACCCAGGGAGCAGTGTTTGGGGGCGGTTCCTTGCTCACAGGTACCTCTGTGGTGCCACTAGCAATCCTGGGATTTGAACCCACAACCTTCTGATCACAGTGGCAACTCCCTAACCACATTTACGTTTAAGGTATTGAGCAGATAACCAGCTGCCCCATTAGAACACACACACACACACACACACACACACACACACACACACACACACACACACACACACACACACACACACA
>JBBJLS010072314.1:0-10472 GCA_037577275.1 Bryconaethiops microstoma
TATATATATATATATATATATATACATATATATATATACATATATATATATATATATATATATATAATTTCTACAATTAATCACGATTAATCACATTGTTATACTCAAAATTCAATAATTAATACAAAAGTAGTGTATTGTGCACTTTATTTTAAAAGTACTGCTATACGAACAAAAGTACAATAACATTTGGTTTGCAAACATTTTAAACAAATAATTAACAGCAGTGTTAATTACATAATTAATTAAACATTAATGTAATCCAATCAAATATAAAACCAAAGCTATTTGCCTCTGCAGGGCATTCACGTTTTATCTAGTTTGTTATAGAAAAACAAGGTACCCTCAGAGTCCAGAGCAGTGCTATAAACTGACCCTATAAACTGAATAAGCTTCAAGGTAGCATTTTTCGACAAGGCATTATGAATCGATGCCCTGCTTATAAGAAAATATTATAAATAAAAGATTTTTCTCTGATTATGCATATTTGTCTATTTCTCATCATTATCAGTGCTGTAAACTGACTATAAACTGTAAGAACTTAAAGGGACAATTTTGCGGCAGGGTGGCATGAATCAATAGACTCTGCTATCGATTTGCTCTACAGTAGCATTTTTTGACAAGACAGCACAAATCGTCAGAACACTGGTGCGCATGGTCCAGAGCCACAATCAGAACAGTATATCAGGCACCTTCCGAGCAACAGCAAGTTAACATTTATAAATCTGTTTTCTTTTGTTCTGAACAGGTACCAGCAGAAACATTTTTCTTTGACCAGGGAGCAGCAGAAGCAATCAGTATGTTCAGTAGAGAGTGTCCCTGTTAAAGTGAGATGAAGCACAGAGAAATTAACATTCAAAATAAGAGTCATTTTAAAAAAAACGCGTTAACACACGATAAAATAATTGTTGGTGTTAATTAAGTAATGTGTTAACGTGCTAATAACATGTTGACTTGCCCAACGCTAATATAGATATATTTTAGGGCTGGGTATAATATTATACAGACAAAAGTAATGGGACGCAAACCAAATGTTATTGCACTTTTGTTCATATAGCAGTACTTTTTAAATAAAAGTGTGCAATACACTACTTTTCAATTAATAATTTAAGACAGACATGTGATTAATCACGATTAAAATATTTAATTGTTGCCCAGCATTAATATGTATATGTAATATGTCTGTCCACTTTGGTAACCAGGTCCTCCTACAGCATCCTGTTTCCATGGCAGAGCTGTGCTCACCAAGTCTGTACATTGTTAAAGTTTAATTCACTCTCTTTCTCTCTCCCTCTTTTTCTTTGTCTCCCTCCCTGCCCCTCACTCTTTCCCTGGGTTTCCCAGCTCAGAGTTCAATTTTCAGCCTGTTTCGTACAGCATATTGACTTTTTCTTTGCAGCTCCAGTGTCCACTTAACTCAAATTGTTCATAAAGATTTATGATATCTGGGGCATGATAGGGAAGTACACTAAAGCTTAAATAAAACGTAGTTGATGGTATAACAGTATATACTGAATCTTCAAAACATCTGCTGCTGCACTGAAATTAATAATGTTAATATATTTGTAGCAGCACATGGCATTAAATTTTAAATTTTAACACTCACTTGCAAACCCTAAAACAAATACAACTCCTTCTGAACTATCAGTTCTTATCAGACCAGGTGTCACAGCTCCGCCCTCTTAGAGCTCTTCTCAAAGGTCCAAGACCTGCATCAATACTGAAGAGGTGAAGCATCAAAACTGGTGAAACATTCGCTGTCTTCACATGGAGACTGAATACCCTCCGCTTTACCGAGCACTGAGGAGAACAGCTACATCTTCATGTCATAAACTTTATTAACACAAACTTCACAAATATCTTGTCTTCTGTGTGATCTGAAAGGGTTCTGGTGGTTCCTCTCTGCGTGATCTTAGAAGGCCCTGCTTTTTTCTCTCTGTGTGATCTGAGAAGGTCCTGTTGGTTCCTCCTGTGTGACCAGAGCGGGTGCTTGTGGGTCCTCCCTCTGTTATCTGTTCTGGTGGTTCCTCTCTGTGTGATCTGAGAGGTTCCTGGTGGTTACTCCCTCGGTGATCTGAGAAGGTCCTGGATGTTCCTCTCTGTGTGACCTGAGAAGGTCCTGGTGGAGGACTCTGTCTCCCTCTCTGGTGGAATCTTAATGCGCTAGCAGCACTTAGTTGTAAATCTGGGTTTAGTTGTGTGTTTTTAATGCTTTCATGTGTATTGTCTTCTCCTGCACAATTTATTTTCCAGTATATTCACAGTGTTCAGTATTTGGCTGTGCTCCGTTTTACTGTACCTCTGCATTTGCACTCAGACAGTGTTCACGACCCTGACACTTCTATTCATAATAGTAGATGTTTTGAATTATTTCTGTTCATAAACATTTCTCATGTGGAACACTTTTTGTCCCCATTACTCAAGATTCTAAGTAGGCACCTGGATGCGTATGGACACTTTTATATTATGATTTCATAATAAAGTTGCAGACTCTGGAATGTCAGCTCCCTTTCTCTGTATAATTCTTGCCCTTATTACATTCAACTTCTGCCAGATGCTAAAAAAATACTTTTTAAAGTGGTCTGCAAAAGTCTCTTCCTGCACCGTCAGCAAGACTGAATATTCAGAAGAGGCCAAAGCGAGAAGATGGGAGCAGAATAAATATTTGATCTGGATAGTGATGGATGAAATGGGGGGACCATTGTAGAGAGAGACTGGACGCAGAGCTGCTGGAGGTCAAGCCTAGGATCTTCTAAGCACTTTTCCTAGGCGTTTTTATCAGCAGGGTGTTTCATTAATCTCATGCTAAATTCATAGCCTCCTTTCTGACCATAGGCCATTCCAGTTCAACAGCTATCCCGCCCACTGGTGCTTTTCTACTGGCATGAGGAACCATGCCATACTGCGAACAAATGTTTTTTCATTACAAATAAAGTGACCCGCTCCTGAGCTGCTCAACAGCAGGGCTGAAAGTGGGCCACAGCTTAGCTGACTGCATAACTGCTTTCTGATTGGTCAAAATGTTGTCATCACAACGTGGAAAGGCCATTGTTTTTTTTACTGTTCACACAAAAAAACAACAAAGGAGATACAAACTAATAACTGGGAATTCATCAAAGTACAAGCACGACTATCTGTTGGGCTAAAGATAAATTTCAGTTGGAGTCCAGTGGGAGTTCTATGACGCTACTGGATCTTTAATGCTGTGAGAAAGGCAAAGGTGTACCAGGACATAGCTAACAAGTTAGCTGGGTTAGGTTTTCGTCACACAGCTAAAGAATGCAGAGAAAAAAAAACTCAAACAAGACTATAAAAAAATAACAAAATCAGCTCTGGCAGAAAACCTTTCTACTGGTTCGACTTCATGGACACAGTTTTGGGACAACAACCCAAAAAATAAACTGTGGGGAGAGAATTATAAACACTCTAGAAAAGTCCAATAGAACTAGCAGCCTAGGAATGTTCGATTATAACCAGTGGTCTAGAAATGTTCCAGTACAACCAGAAATCAAGTAATGTCCCTGTTACGGTAGGGTCCTTTCCGGACCGAGATGAAGGTGAGGCACAGGCGCAGACTTCCATATTGAAGTGAGTTTATTTACATCCAACAAAAACTAAACAGAAAACAAACTGGCGCGAGGGCTGGACATGAACTAAGATACATGAGTGAATACAGACTAGACGAGTAGAGAATGAGGAGAAAGGAGTTGAATCGGTAGATGATCAGACATCAACATGTCACACACTCAGCTCAGCTCCAGCCGTCTCAGCTCCACTCAGCCCAGCTCCAGCCGTCTCAGCTCCACTCAGCCCAGCTCCAGACATCTCAGCTCCACTCAGCTCAGCTCCACTCAGCTCAGCTCCACTCAGCCCAGCTCCAGCCGTCTCAGCTCCACTCAGCCCAGCTCCAGCCGTCTCAGCTCCACTCAGCCCAGCTCCACTCATCTCAGCTCCACTCAGCCCAACTCCAGCCATCTCAGCTCCACTCAGCTCAGCTCCACTCAGCTCAGCTCCAGCCGTCTCAGCTCCACTCAGCCCAGCTCCAGCCATCTCGGCTCCACTCAGCTCAGCTCCAGCCATCTCAGCTCCACTCAGCTCAGCTCCACTCAGCTCAGCTCCACTCAGCCCAGCTCCAGACATCTCAGCTCCACTCAGCTCAGCTCCAGCCGTCTCAGCTCCACTCAGCCCAGCTCCAGCCGTCTCGGCTCCAGCCATCTCAGCTCCTCTCAGCCCAGCTCCAGCCGTCTCAGCTCCACTCAGAACCAGCTCCAGCCATCTCAGTTCCACTCAGCCCAGCTCCAGCTGTCTCAGCTCCACTCAGAACCAGCTCCAGCCATCTCAGCTCCACTCAGCCCAGCTCCAGCTGTCTCAGCTCCAGTTCCAGCTCCAGTGCCAGCCCCTAGTCCAGATCCAGTTCCAGTTCCAACTCTAGTTCCAGCCTTCAACTCAGCTCCAACTCCAGCATTCGGTTCAGCTCCAGCTCCAAGATCCAGTCCAGCTCCAACACCCAGTTCAGCAATAGTTCCAGCAGTCAACACAGCTTCAGCTACAATACTGCCACCATCAGCTCAACTCCTCCGTGCATCTCATCTTTTCCGTCTCAGCTCCAGCTTCATTCATCTCAGCTCCACTCAGCCCAGCTTCCGCCGTCTCAGCTCCACTCAGCCCAGCTCTGGCACTAAGCCCAGCCCTGGCTCCGGCACTCAGCTCAGCTGCCACTGTCAGCTCAACTCCTCCACGCATCTCATCTTTTCCATCTCAGCTCCAGCTTCATTCATACTAGCTAGAACTAGCAGCCTAGGAATGTTCGATTGTAACCAGTGGTCTAGAAATGTTCCAGTACAACCAGAAATCAAGTAATGTCCCTGTTACGGTAGGGTCCTTTCCAGACCGAGATGAAGGTGAGGCACAGGCACAGACTTCTATATTGAAGTGAGTTTATTTACATCGAACAAAAACTAAACAGAAAACAAACTCGTGCGAGGGCCGGACATGAACTAAGATATGTGAGTGAATACAGACTAGACGAGTAGAGAATGAGGAGAAAGGAGTTGAATCAGTAGGAGTTGAATTCCAGCAGGCTAGAAATGACCCAGTACAACAAGCAGTCGAGAAATGCCTAACGTTTACCAGCAAACTAGAAATGCCACATTACAACTAGCAGCCTAGGATTGTTCTACTGTAACCAATAGTCTAGAAACACCCCAGTACAACCAGAAATCTAGAAATGTATAAGAACAACCAGCAGTCTAGGAAAGCCCCATATAACCAGCAGTTTAGAAATGCCATAAAACCACCAGCAGTCTAAAACACCCTAGTACAACCAGGAGTCTAAAAATGCCCCAGTAGAAAAAGCTGTCTAGAAATGTCCTATTGTAACCAATGGTATTAACATGCCCCAATAACACCATCAGGCTAGAACCACCCCAGTACAACCAGGAGTCTAGAAACACCACAAAACAATAAGCAGTCCAGAAATTTTCCAGTACAACCAGCTGACTAGAAATGCCCCACTTTAACTAGCAGTCTACAAGTGCCCCAGTATAACTAACAGACTAAAAATTCCTGTATGCCTATGGAAAAATGCTTGATTTGAATATAATTACTCTTGACGTCTTTTTTGTTCAGTGCTTGACTTGCAGAGACAGTAGTGAAGAGAACTCTATCTCAGGTGAAAGTTTTCCTATGGGATCCTGCAACTAAAGCAAACTTAAGAGAGGATGATCCTCAACCTATTACTGGATTCATTGAGAGAAGCCAATTGTACCCATTTACACTCTACAGTATGCATTTATTGTGCCCACAGGTTCAAATATGTTTGTTTTCAGACTGCTTGTGCCTCAGTTTGGAAACACCTCAATACAACCAGCCAGCAGTTGACAGTATAAATAGCAAGTTAAAGCACCTCAGTATAAATAGCAAGCTAAAAATGCTCCAGTCTAACCAGCGGACTATAAATGCCCCAGTGCAACCAACAGACTAGAAATGCCCCAGTACAACCAACAGCCTAAAACTGCTCCATCATAACCAGCAGTCTAGAAATGCCCCAGTACAACCAGAAATCTAGTAACATCCCAGAACAAACAACAGTCTACAAAGGCCACAAAACAACCAGCAGTCTAAAAATGCTCTTATGTAACCAACAGTATAGAAATGAGCCACTTAAACCAGCAGCCTAGAAAAGCCCCAGTACAACCAGTAGTCTAGAAAAGCCCCAGTACAACCAGCAGTCTATAAATAATGCTTGTACTTACTTTCTTGTATCATGTAATTTGAAAGCTACCTGACACTTTCATTTCTCAAGATTAATCCTAAAGACATTTTTTGTAAGAAAGTAACCACAGATAGTGTGGAGGTGGAGCTGAATGTTGCAGACTTAAAACAATTAGCCCAAATGAAGAACAAATCTCAGAACGAATATACAGTACAGTGCATTTGACACAGAATTACAGACAGGTTGTGTAAATCTATAGACCTGGACAGATACAGCCACTTCTCAGCCATTCTTATTCTTCTTGCAACTTTTGGGTGGTGCTGTTTGTAGGTCAACTGTAGTCCAAAAATGAAGTAGCTTCAAGTAATTAATGACAAGTGAAACAAAGTAGATTCACTTATTTTGATGCCTATTTTCACCACAAGAAGGCCCACTTGTAACAGCCATCCCATGGAAAGCTGTGTTTCTTTTATGTATTTATGTTTGACTGAATGCTGTAATCATGAACAGTTTCTAACTATGCACAATTAAAAGCTTCATGCCAAATAATTGACATGAATTCTCATACGGTCCTTTACTTTGGACATGTGTCTTTGTCTTCTACACCACTTTCAGAGACTTTTTGGAAAAGATCTCCTCCCTTTCTCTGTTCACTCGCACTCCCATCCAACATTTTTGTAATTGCATGCACACATGCTACATGTCAGTTGCGTGGCTTTGCTTGTGCGTCATGAATTCAGGCCAGCTTGATAGCACACATTAGCAAAATTGCACAATGATCCATTAATGTGTTTTTTAATGAATTAAATTAGACTACATGGCAAAAGTTGTCAACTTAATTTGATCTAATATGCGAATACTATAATAAAACTTGCAGGCTACCAGTGGTTAAAGGTACAATAGGTGTTAGCATTCCTCTGGCTGCTTAACTTGTTGCTAAACACAGGTGCGTATGTCTTTGCTGTTAAATGCTTTCACATCAGGGTGGTCCTTGGCTATGGCAATTTTGCATGCACTCACCCTTTTGTCTTGTTGTCCATTGTAAGAAAGTATTCTTGTCAAAATATTTTGTAGTCCCAGTTGTTAGTTTGTATCTACATTGTTGTTTTTTGCAGCAATAGTAAAGAACATTGGTCTCTTTCCATGTTGTTGGAACATAATTTCAATGAATCAGAAAGCAGTGATGCAGTCAGTTCGGCTGCTGCCAGCTTCTGCCATGCCAACAAGCAGCTTGGGTTCAGCTCAGGCACAAGTCGCTTTATTCGTATTGGGAAAACATTTCCAACATAGTTCCTTGTGCTACTGGAAAAGTGCCATTTGTTATGAAAGTTTTTTTAAATTGTTCAAGTGAAACAGTGGAGGGTCAATAATGAGGTGTTTCACTAACTGAAGAACACAAACCGATTCTCACTAAGCAGTCTCTACTACAGGTTATTCAGTATCATATGCCAACCTGATCTAAAGTGAAACTAGATGCTGTCAGTAATTGTGAGAAATTTGATATTTGCAACAACTGACTGTTTATTGTCCATTTTTCAGTGTCACAATTGCTGATACACTTATAAAAGGTTAAAGGTAATTCATTGTAAGTTCAAGCACCCATATTTGAAACCTAGTACGATCTAGTAATGTTTTCTTAATTTTTCGACTTCTCCAGACTTCTCCAGCAAGCTCTAAACATCAATAAAAACTACAAGACATTTTGCCATGAATACTTTTTTACAATGCATCACAAGATAAAAAGGCAGTTTTGGGATAACAAAGGGCCCGTTACCTGGCTGAGATGCACTGGAAAATCAAAGAGTGCTGAAAGTCCCATGCTATCGCTGCACGGTTTAGATACAGCATGGTTCCTGTAAACCTATGGAAAAGTACCTAAAATCCTTGACTTTCAAGTTCAAACACAACTTCAGGTCAACCTGTGAACGTCCCACAGACTCCTGACCTTATTTCACCCTTTCATCGCTTCTCTCTTAATTTTGTCATCCACATTTTCATAAATGAGCCAAAGCTGTTGAGCAAATTACTGCCTTGGAGAGAACTGGATTAACATTACTGAAGTTAAAAAGTTATTGTAAGAACATCAGGTCAATGTTGGGAGCTGATTCAGAAATCACCGCATTTATGTTGATAAATCTAAATTATGGTCAAATATTCAAGCTGCTAGGGCCTCAAAAATCATCAAAAAATTCCTGAAATGTTTGCTTATATAAGATTAAGGAGTCAGAACTAGTATTTTCAAATGTTCACTTTTAACCCTTTGAACATGGGTGGGACAGATCCGAACCAGAAGCGCAACAAATGGTAAATTGTCATCATACAGCAAAACAACTCCTTATATGGAAGTACACCCAGTTTGTGTTAATGCTCGAGGTGTCAGACATCATGCTGAGCTTTCTTTGGTGTTCCTATGTCATGTAGAACCAAAGTATTTGTAATTTAAAAAACCTGTAATAATAAAAACTGCTACTGGGGTTTAAAAAAAAAATTGTCACAGGCAAATGCCCATAATAAACAAAAATGCCCAAATTAATTTTATGTTAGGTCTTGGAAACAAATGGAAAAACCACAAGATCTTTGAACCAGGAGAACTTTCAGGAGAGTCTCTGCTCACAAGTGGGTGGGGAAAACCTGCTGAGGGATGGGGGTCTGGAGAGCGGCCAAGTGGCAGCGTGCCGAGTGAAGGAGCAGCAAACGACAAGTGTGTATTAGAGCACCGGTTTTACATTGTTTTACACCATTTACATTTGTTGAAATCAGATTTTACTTATACTCTCAGAGTTCTTAGGTTTAAGGACCTCCCTTCTGCATCTGTCCATGTCCACTTAATGGTAGCTTTGCACCGACAACAGTCGCTGTACAGCCTGGCTTTATGGCAACTGAAAGCATCCGAAGGAAAGATACTAAAGATTTATGGCAAATGTGGTGTGTGTTGGGATGTGTTGGTCTATTTAGAGATTGTAGCCATCTGTTGATGCCCATTGTCATCTATCAGTGGTGTTCCTAACCACAGCGCTGCTCTTTGCTGAATACTTTTGGACAGCTCTCAACCTAGCAGATATACCACTGTGTTTGGTACACTATTACCACTGCCACACACACACACACACACACACACACACACACACACACACACTGCCATGCCACTACCACTACTGTGCTAAGAATAATACCTGGCCAATAGTGGTCTTGTGGTCAAAACTGAGTGATGAGTAAGGTAGAGGGTTGCCAATGGGCTACAGTGTGCAACTGAATACCTTTAGCTAACACTTTACATTAAGGGTACCCTCATAAAGGGTTAATAAATGATTAACAAGCAGGTTGTTGTAGGCAGTTTATAAATGATTAATAAGTAGTTATAAATAATGAATAAGTAGTTATAAACAAGTTATCACAAATGTCATACATTGATGCAGGCTCAATATTGTTGCTTAGCTGATCTTGTCCCAGACAGAATGTTAAACTGTCAATTTCATCAGGTACAAGCTACTACCATTAAAACACCAGATCTTGACAATTAGTGACATTGTTTGTGGCTTGTCCCTTTGAGATGGACTATTTTATTGTATGTAAATAGCTTAATGTAGTTTAAGTCTAAATGTAGACCTTTTGCATCTTCACCATACCTTGTCCACTATTTAAGGTAAAACTGCAGGCCTAGAAGCCACCGTCATTGGACAGCATCCAAGCACTTGCTGTCCAACGAGATAAACAGTTGACCTTTTATTTTCACCAGCCTTATTTTGTGGCTGCCAGGCGAAATTAAGTTAACACAAATGCATGGAGTTTGGTACTTTTAAACACAATGTTTTGTTCTTGTTCAGTGGAAATACTGCAATGCTGTGAGCACAGGTTCCTGAAAAATGTCATTTTAATGCATCCATCCATCATCTGAGCCACCAGGGTGCTGGATCTCAGTGCTCATAGGATGAAAGACAGAGAAACACCCTGGACAAACACACTTACACACACATTTTAGGGGCAATTTAGCATCTTCAATTCAACGGACATGCATGTCATTGGACTGTGGGAGTAAACTGGAGCAAACTGGTGAAAACTTATGGAGGCACAGAGAGAACATTTACAAAGAATAGGTCCTGGCCACCCAGGACCTTCTCACTGTGAGCACTGCACCAACTCAGTGCAATTTAATAATGCATTCATACATTTAACACATCAGCTTACAGTTCACTTGCTGCCTAATATATCCTGACAGGTGCCACACTTTAATGAGATAATTACTATAATTCCCTGTCAG
>JBBJLS010072315.1:0-10472 GCA_037577275.1 Bryconaethiops microstoma
GTGTTGAAGGTAGGATTCGAACCCACGACCTCTTGGTCTAGAGGCAAGTATCCTACCACTAGGCCACCACCACCCCAGACTAAAGAGAGCATCCCTTCCCCACATACCCACATCCACACAGCCACACCCACAAAAATAACCACAAACTGGTTTTTCCTTCTCCAAACACAAGGCATATACAAACGGAACTGTTCTGCCTTAAACAAAACAACTTACGTCCCATCTGCACTGTAAATACACTTTATTTATTGTATACTGCACATTCTTTGCCCTGATGCTGCTTTTACACAAATATGTATTGTTGTCTACTTCCATATTTGCATTTTTTGCATATTTAATGACTCCACTACTATAATACAGTATCTGACATAATACTGTATTCTTTTAAACTTGTACTATAGCTGCTTTTGTTGACAATAAATGTTTTGTCTTCTTGTATTTTTGCTTGTATTTTTCTTGCACTCTCCACTGTATTTTGTCCCGTTCACACTTTTGAGGTCTTGTGGTGTTTTGTCTTTGCTCTTGTGTTGCACAGTGGTCCTGAATGAACACCATTAATTTCACACTGTACTGTGTATATAACTGAAATTACATTAATCCTACTTGACTTCAGTGGTTTGAGAACTTGAACAAGTTCTCAGTCTGATCAAGCATCTGTGGGATGTGCTGGACAAATGACTCTAATCCATGTATTTCCTCACCTCGAATCTAATGTCTTGTGCAGATGCCACAGTCCATCCTCAGAGGTCATGCCTCAATGAGTCAAAACTGTTTTGGTGACTCTTATTTTATAAAAATATTTTTAAAAATAGGAAAAGCCTTTTCTGTATAAGTGTGTTCTATGCTTGACAAATGTACAAATCTGCATCTTTACTTTGGTGGTGGCAGCCTAGTGGGTAGGATACTAGTTTCTGAACCAAGAAGTCATGGGTTCGAATCCTACCTTCAGCATACCACCACTGGGTCAATGAAAGAAAGTGATCATTCGGTCATACGTGAACACACCACAGCACCTCTGCATTTAACCCATTCACCAAGTGAAGCAGCGGGCAGCCAGGAACACGGCGCCTGGGGCCCAATGAGCAAGACCCTTAACACCAAGTTGCTCCAGGAAGACTGTCCCTTGTAGTTAGGGAATGGAAGTCGCTTTGGATAAAAGCGTCTGCTAAATGCCGTAAATGTACTGCAAATAAAGTAATTTTTAACATAAATTGTCATTCATTTTTACCCTAAACCCAAATGTAGCTGATTATGTTTAGTGTGTAGTTGGTTTCTTTATTTTGCAATGAAGCAACAAGGCTAATCTACCTAAAAAGCAAGAAAACAAAATGAAGGCTTCAAGAAGGCTGCTCGTACCGCTTTTAGCTATTTAACATACTTTTGTCTATTTTTTATAGATAACTGTCATACAGTGTCAGAAACCATATAAGCACGTCAATTAGAGATAAACTACAACACAGTACAGTGAGTAAGTGTGTGATGATTTGGGCATGCGTTTTGCATAGTGATAGTGGTGGGTTAGAAGCTTAACATTACCTGTTAGCTACACTGGCCTCACATCTCCCTAGACTTTAGATATCTGACATATCATTTTACACTTTACAGTTGTGTATAGCTTTATTCTATTGGGTTTTGTTTTTGCTGCTCTTACTTTTGTACCGTCCACTTTCTGGAAACGGAAATTTCCCACTTGTGGGAGTAATAAAGGTTTACCTTATCTTAACCTAATTTCTGGAATGGTAACAGCAGGGAAAACTATGTTAATATTTCTCCAAACTATTGCTTTGTGCATATAAACTCCAGCTGCATCCATAAAAAGCTTGTTATCAAAGAGTGAATAAGATTGTGTCTTGTTCTCCACAAAACCAATGCAACAAGGGCTTAATGTCCTGTTCTCCCTGTCCGGCAGTAGCGATCTTTCCATGATAGAAAGAGGAACAAGCAAAAGAAGAGAGCAAGAAACCTCAAACTAAAGAAGGAACAAATTCTTTCGTGTGTAACAATGGTGAGATAAAAGAAAACTCTATAAAGTGGGGGTGAAAGGGAAAAAACACACACACACAAACACACACACAAACACACACACACACACACTTACTGTCAGATGTCCTTCATGGTGGTCAGGGAAGTGAATAAACAGATACTCAGTGGCCACCAGCTGCATGATAGAATCTCCCAAAAACTCCATCCTCTGGTTATGTCCTCTGGAAAAGCAAGAGAAAAACATTAAGTGACCGTAGTTTGTTCAAATATGGTGGCTTTTGTATGCTAAAGTGCAACAATCATTTTATATCTAATAATAACAATGTAGATTTAAATTTTAGGCTTATTAAGTAGACACCTAAAAGCAATTAGAGAATAATGAAATGAGCAATAATAGTGTAATTGTCTACTTACATTTGACAACTTGTCTTGAGATCTGACAGTTTTGAAAGTGTTTTCTAAACATTAATATGATGACAATTTTAGTCTGGATATTAATTTATTATGACTTTCTTCTGGATCATAACTTTATTATTAATTAATTGTGGTTGCCTTGTTTTGCCATGTGGCCTTTTGTTTTGGTTCTCAGCTTTACCTTAGTCCTGCCCCTTGATCAATGTATTCTCATTCGTCTCGTCCTTATCTCTGCCCCTTCCCAGGTGGGGCTGTCCCAGGTTATTTGCCCTGTCTGTGTTCTTTGCCGGGCCACCGTGGCCCTGTCTATTTTCTGCCTGTGGTTTGAACCGTGTTGTTTGCCCATTCCCTCCATAGGATGCCTTGTTAAGCTTTTTGGATTAGGATTTATTGTAGTTACATTCTGGAAAAAATTTAATCTTAATTTTATTATGATGTTGTAATAAATAACGTATAGAAAATAAAGGCAAATTAATGCGCACACAGCCTTAAGAAGAACATCAAGGCAGTTTAATTAAACAGAATAACATTAGAATTGGAGATGTAATCTGGCACTTTCCCAATGCACACTGTATGTATGTGTGTGTTTGATATGTACAATATATCATTTGTTAACCAGTATAACATTGGACATTCTTACTAATTTTTTCTGCTTTACTGTGTAGTGTCTGAGATCTAACTTGAGCGTTTATGATCAGAATGAGACACGGATCAGCCTTTTCATGTTGGTATGAAAGCATGCTTTAATGTGTGAGCGTGTGTAAAACTACCTGTACACACGGGTATAAAACCTTTACTGGTTTATATCACACTATATGATACCAGTAACAATGACCAGGGTGTTTATCTGCCTTTCACCTTATGACTGCTAGGTTAGATATCATTTTGCTGGTATTTACATCAGGTGCTTTTACACTGTGGACTTTTCCACATATGACGCCAATCAGCCACAACATTACAAATCACTGACAGGTGAGGTGAACAACATTGATTTTCATTACAATGGCACCTGTCAGTTGGGACAGATTAGGTACCACATGAATAGTCAGTTCTTGATGATGTGTTGGAAACAGCAATCTGAACAGCAAAATTGTCATGGTTAGAAGACTGAGCCAGAATGTCATGCAGTGTTTAGTAAATATCAAAAGTGGTTGAAGAAAGGACAATAGGTGAGCTGGCGACAGGGTCATGAAAGTGAAAATGACCATTCTGTCATATGTGAACACACCACAGCACAGTATGAACAGCACAAAATTCTACCTCTTCATTTAACCCTCTTACCAAGTGAAGCAGCGTGCAGCCAGGAACACAGCGCCCTGGGAGCAGTGTGTGGGGATGGTACCTTGCTCAGGGTACCTCAGAGGTGCTTAGTAGACTTGGGAATCGAACCCACAACTTCCTGATTGCAGGGCAAATGCCCTAACCACTAGGCCACCAGCTCCCTGATGAGAGTGGAGACTGAGGGCTTGCACGAACTACTGTAGCACAAATCGCCTGAAAAGTTGCTGACCCGGCAGACAAGTCAGGGTGCCCATTCTGACCCCTGTCCAGAGCTGAAAGCTCCTACAATGTCTTGTGGAGATTATGCCTCTATGGATGAAACGAAATCGCTCAGCACTCCGCTCCTCTTTCAACAAAACAAAATTGCTTATTCACCCTCACACCAAGCCCCTTGAGCCACAGGAAACACTACCGCAATTTGTCACAATGACGACGTGGATGATGTAAACATTATACAGCACTATAAAGTAATTATTAAATGAAACAACAGAAGCCATACTGTCCCACTTCTGCATAACCATTAGAGATTGATTTCTGAACTATATTTCAATATACATATTCACAAACTTATGCATAGCGGCGCACAAAAAACCGAATGCAATCTGTAACACATTAGCTTACTCCCATAGTCATTCATAACAAGCGTCCTTTCTAGCCAAACACACACGCACGCACGCACGCACGCACGCACGCACGCACGCACCCAAAAAGGCCAATACTAACACATAACAGATACATTAGTGATGCACGACAAGCTCTTCTGGAACACAGCAGAGGTTGAAGGAGTCATATAAAGAAGGTTAGAGTTTCGAGCGCCCTTAGAGAGCCTGTGGCTTTTATCACTACATTTTCTGAAAATGGTATTCATTAGGCTTGCAGGGACACAAGCCACGTAAAGAAACAGGTGGAAAAGATATGAGGCTAAAATACCTAACAAGCTATGGAAGTTTGTGAGTAATAACCAAAATACATTCTATTTATTAATGAAGGTTCAAGGCATCTTCAATGAGTCTGAAGTATAGCATACACCATGAAAAATGCGCCAGAACCTGATAACCGTTCACGTTCTCATAGCCCTCCTCCCACTTTTAACACATTTTAGTTTTTCTTCTTACTTTAGTCTTCCTCTCTACTTCCATGAACTTAAAATAGTGTATAATCTGACATGGTGGAATCTCACACTCGTGGTGTTGACAGAATTTAGCACCGAGGGCCATAAGGTCCACAATCGTGAGAAAAACAGGAACATCTCACAACGGTGAGACCAGCATGGTACAGAAGCTTATCTAGACCTAAATGTGTGGTGCTGTTAGAAAGCACTGCTTGATTAAAACATCAGTTAAAGAGGGTTCAATTTTCTTATAGCATATTTTATATTTTAATTATTTGTGTTTTAATAAGAGCTATATAAAGTTTTATTCATCCCTGTGGGTGATGAGATGGCTGGGGTAGTTCTGGGACATTCAGACAGAATTTTGCTGGACTCCGGGTTGGATTTGGAACTGATACTATGTAGGACTTCTGTTTTTCATCTTGGCCTGTATTTGGGCTTGGGCCAAAATCTCTGGCCAGTTTAATGCTCTGGTATACTGTACGCAAGAAACTTGTGTGTCTTCAAGGAGAGGAGTGAGGTATCATTGGCTAGATTCACGGCTTGGAGAAATGATCAGTAACGTAGTCTGCATAATTTTTGCTGTTGCTGTTGCTTTCATTACGCTTCTGTTAATGAAACTAAGAGGGCTGGATAGAGAATCAGACTGTATGTGTATAAAGAGTGATAATGGGAGCAATGTGAGAGTCAGAGTGAAGTGATGGAAAGGCAGAAAGTAACAGGACAAGTGAATGAAGACTCCTGAATATAGATGAATGCTGGAGGAATTGAAAGTGTTTCTTGGCTGCTAACAGTGTGGGTAAGTGTGTTTGTGTGTCCACTCAATGTGAAATGGTGTTTTTTTTTTTTTAGGATAAAAGTGCATTAAGCCTTACTCTTTTAGAAAGGCTAGATCGAGAAGCAAGGGAGGGGGAGTTTCCCTCTTTTTATTCTATTTGCAGCTTTTATCCCCAACACCTTTCAGTTGGAGTAGAAAAAGCTTCCCTCCCTGTTTCTGCCTGTTTTTTTCACCTCAGTCCACTCAATCAACACCTGCTCCCTTCCTCTGAAGTGTATTAGAAAACCCAGTCTTTCAGGCCTCAGGTAGTTCCCTACCTTTCATAGACATTTCTACCTCACAGAGAGCAATGGATCAAATTACCGAGACTACTATTGCTATACTTATTTGTTATTCAATTAATCTAACATTTTGGCTACTGTATGCCACATCACCTATGCACTTCTTGCAGAGTATTTCAATCAGTCAGAAAGACTATGTGGATCTATGCTATAAATAATTTAAAGGGCTTCATACGTGAAACAATAGATGACTACACTTTCTGTAGTGTATTACAATTGATCGGAAAGACTGCATGTATTATATCAGCATTATAAACATTATAAAGTTTTTCTTGAAGTAAAAAGGCCGCAAATAGTGAACACACCACACCACAGCACATAGTGTGAACAATGTGAAATTCTTAACCCATTCACCAAGGAGCAGTGTATGGGGAGGGTACATGAGGGTAGCTTGCTCATTGGTGTCGCTACAGTCCTTGGTTCGAAACTACAACCTTCTGATCACAGGGGCAACTCCCTAACCAACAGGCCACCGGCTGCCCCAAAAATCTACCTTTTAATCGAGTTCAAACCCAGCACACTTAAACGCCAGCCCAATGTCCTAACCACTCAACCACCAGGGGGTTAAATAAAACAATACAAGCCATATGGCACCCTATACTTTCTGTAGTGTATTAAAAGTAGTTGCAATGGCTGTGTGGACTTTATCAACATCAGTTAAAGCTGTCTTTGTGCATTAATTCACAACATATGGTACTGTAGTGAAACTAAGGATGAGATGAACAGAATTAGGCAAATCCACTGAGAACACTGAATTAATCACTCTACAACATTTCACACACCTGACTAGCATTCAGCAGAAATGCCACTACTATTACAAAAGAGTCCAATTCTACTATTAAATGTAAATAATTATTTGAACACTAAAATATCTACTAAAAATGTATGTACCACCACTATAAATAAAAATTATTAGCGATAATGCAGTAGTAGTTGAGGTTTGTGGTGACATGATAATCATATAAATATAGAATTTTTAGCCATTTGTCATGTTGTAGCCTTCAGCTAAAATTATGTAAATTCATTTTTGTTCCTCATGAATCTGCACTCAGTACCCCATAATGAGAGCACAAACACAGAATTATAGAATTCTTTGCAAATTTATTAAAAAAGAAAAACTAAAATATATCACATGTACGTAAGTAATATCACATGGACGACCCAGGTGTCGTCCATTTCTCTTGATCATCTTTGAGACGGTTTTATACCTTGATTGGAGTCCAGCTGTGTTAAATTAAATTGACTGGACATGATTTGGAAAGACACACACCTATTTACAAAAGGCCGCACAGCTCACAGTGCATATCAGAGCACAAACTAAGCCATGAGGTCGAAGGAAATGCCCGAAAAGCTCAGAGACAGGATTGTGGCAAGGCACAGATATGGGCAAGACTATAAAAAATTTCTGCTGCAGTTAATGTTCCCAAGAGCACATGGCCTCCATCATCCTTAAATGGAAGAAGTTTTGGACAACCAGGGCTCTTCATCGAGCTGGCCGCCCAGCCAAACTGAGCAATCGGGGGAGAAGAGCCTTGGCGAGAGAGGTGACGAAGAACGCAAAGATCACTCTGGCTGAGCTCCAGAAATCCATTCTGCAAATGGGAGAAAGGACAACCATCACGGCAGCCCTTCACCAACCTGGGCTTTATGGCAGAGTGGCCCGACGGTAGCCTCACCTCAGTGCAAGACACATGAAGGCCAGCATAGAGTTTGCAAAGAAACTCTCTGGTCTGACGAAACCAAGATTGAACTCTTTGGCCTTAATTCTAAGCGGTATGTGTGGAAGAAACCAGGCACTGCTCATCACCTGCCCAATACCATCCCAACAGTGAAGCAAGTTTTTCAGATGCAGGGACTGGGTGACTGGTCGTAGCTGAAGGCAAGATGAACGTGGCAAAGTACAGAGATATCCTGGATGAAAACCTAGCCCAGAGTGCTCAGGACCTCAGACTGGGCTGAAGGTTCACCTTCCAACACAATAACCCTAAGCACACAGCCAAAACAACACAGGAGTGCCTTAGGAACAACTCAGTGAATGTCCTTCAATGGCCCAGCCAGAGCCCTGAACATCTCTGGAGAGACCTAAAAATGGCTGTACATCAACGTTCCCCATCAAACCTGACAGAGCTTGGGAGGATTTGCACAGAAGAGAGGTAGAAAATCCCCAAATTCAGGTGTGAAAAACTTTCTGTATCATTCCCAAGAAGACTCATGGCTGTATTAGCTCAGAAAGCTGCTTCTACTAAGTACTGAGCAAAGGGTCTGAATATTTGTGTCCATTTTTCTTTTTTAATAAATTTGCGAAACATTCGATAATTCTGTATTTGTGCTGTCATTATGGGGTACTAAGTGTAGATTCATGAGGAAAAAAATTAATTTGAATGATTTTAGCATATGGCTGCGACATTGCAAATAGTGAAAAATTGAAAGGGGTCTGAATACTATCTGAATGCACTGTATATAAACAAAATATGAATTTAATACTTTCTTGCATTGCTTTTATTTTGCCAGCCCCTCTTTGACTGCAGCACCTGGTTAGCGGTCCCCATTTAAATTAAGATTGATACCTTGATCATTACAGAGCCTTTTCATTGAAGTGATATCACACCCTACACTTTCTATAGTGTATTTTCTGTTATAACAATCATTTGAACATAAGGGCTATTTGATAAAATGTACATTTTTAATTAATTGTTGTAATCCTAATATTAATAAAATACATAAACCAATTTCTTCTGCTTGTCATAACTGTTAATCCCACTAGAATTTGCTGAAGTGAATGTTTGCCTTTATTCCCAAGGTTTGGTTTTAGTGCTTGTTCCTTCAGTCCTAGAGATTTTGCAAAGAAAAATGGAAACAATGGAAAGTTAGGCATCATCAGACTATTGATGCCTAGTGGTGCAACCAGAATATTAATGCTGTTTTGTGTGCCTGATTGCAAATTAACACACAGAAGATTTCAAATATATTTAATAGCTTCCATGTTCCTGTTTGAAGAGTGAGACAGAGCGTTACACTTGACCCAGAAGTCCCCTAGGAGACACCACACTGATAGCTTTTATAATAGATTTTAAAGGAAACATCTTTCATCTCTCCTGTGAGGATCAAAGGGGGTAAAAAATAATAAAATAAAATAAAATGTAATTAGAATATTTGCCACACTTCAGAATGATCACCCACAGTTATGTCCCATCTGTCATCCTCTTTTCAAATGTATTTGTCTCATAACAAATACAGCTGTGTAGTTTATCATAAATTTCATTCATTATTTATTTTTAATTATTCTATATCGTCAATAGATATATAATTGCATTTGTAACACACTTTACACACTTGTAATCTCTGCCAAGAGGCAATCAGAGTGCGTTTCTTTACAAAGTGTAATTTCAAAATTATTCCAAGACACTGCGCCCTACTGTACCAAATCAAAAATAAGAATTATAGGAGTCGTTACACCCTGGTTCATCCAAGGTATAATGACACAATTGTTCATCACTTTTCACCAGTAGAACAGCCTTAGAGCTTCAGAGCTTTTTTTGTTTCCTTCTTTGCTCTCAGCGAAGTCCTTCAAGGCTTTGTTCAAGGTCAGAGCAAGACTATTAGACATGATCTAAATTTAGAGGAGTGCGGTAAAAACTTCATGTCCCAAGATACAGTAGCACTAACAGGATAAGCTGACTAGTGGAGGCATGGTAGAGGGGTAGTGGGTGTATGGGGCGGGTGCGTGGGGTGTCCCAGTGGGGTCCAGAGGCTGCATAAGGCTGGATATCTGGCAGAGTGTCAACATCGAATGAAATGGGCCATCAGTCAGAAAGGCAAAATCAATGGCAGTGACCATGCGCTTCAGGCAGCCTGGCATTTATAGACAATTCCAACACACAACCATGCTGCCCTCTCTCTCACAAACACACACACACACTTTTAAAAGTGCTCAGAGACAGAAAGGTCGTCCACATCTAAAATTAATTCACATCTATAATAAGATCCTACTGGCACTATTCTACTGTCACCAATTGCACCAATATGTTCCTATTACAGACTATTAAAGAAAGACAAAAAGATAGATTGACTGAGAGATAGCCAGTGAGATAGACAAAGAGATAGCTAGACTGATGAATAGACAGATGTAGAGATACAGAAAATAGAGACACAGAAATAGACAGAAAATAGATAGACATAGACAGATTATTGAGCTGCAAACAGGACTATAAATCAAACAAATAGCCATGCATCTCCATAGCTGGTTATAAAATTGGTCACCGAACTCTCATAGCACATCACTTTTGCCACAAGTCAGTTACTGAAATTTCTGCCCTGCTAGAACTGCCTCAGTCAACAGTCAGTGTTATGATCGTAAAATAGGAGCGTCCAAGAGAACACCCGGAGACGGCCAGCTAACTACCAGAATGCTAGCAGTGAAGTTTGGTGAAAGAATGATAATGGTTTGTCACAGTTACGTCCTGTTAAGGGCAATCTCCTGTTAAGGGTATCAAGACATTTTGGACAATGCCATGCTTCCAACTTTGTGGACACAGTTTGGGGAAGAACCTTTTCTATTCCAGCA
>JBBJLS010072316.1:0-10471 GCA_037577275.1 Bryconaethiops microstoma
TGTATATATAGTGTCTGTTTTGTGTTCACGTTTGTCCGTTCTCCCTCACATTTAACCTTTGTTGTGTTTGCGTCTTCTGTTTGAGTTTTGAGAAAGACTATCGGCCCTCGAGCCTGGTTTTTGTTTATAGTTTTGCTTTTTTTTTTTTTAAATAAAGAGTACCAAGCAATGGAAGTCTGCGTCTGTGCCTCCTGTTTGGACGCAACACAGCCAAGTGTGACACCTGGAAGAAAATGTAAAAGTAAACCCGTATCTGTACTGAACAGTTTACACTGAACTCCCGCAGTGCTAGAATGTAGATTACCAATGTTAACCCTGTATAGACTGTACTGTAATTCATGCATGGGTGTTTTCTTTGGTATGCGCTGTCGTTTTCTTTGGTAAATACAGTAATAAATTCATTTAATTTACAGTAATAAGAATAACAAACTGAAAAACAGGAGAACACTCAGAGAGACACTCGAGAACATGTGGGAAATTGTTCTGATGCGGAAATGCTGGACTGTATCTGCCAGAGATGCATCACAGGGCAGCAGCCAGTATATGGTTGCTTTCTGTCTCTGAACAGCACTAAAAAATGTATACAGTTACATTTTTATATATGAAAAAAGCAAAATAAAATGAGGATTTTTGTGGTTTTTGTGAACAATTATTAGTTAGATTAGATTCTAAGAAAAAATCAGTGACTTCGTGGGTGAACACTGTACTCCATTACATCCCAACTCTGAATCTGTAATATTACCAACTACTCAAACTAAACCTACCATGTTCAACAGCACACACAGCGCTGGGCAAAAGACTAGGGGTCAGTTGAAAATGAAATTTGCATGAAGAAAAATGATGGCTGTATTTAGTTCTGGCATGTTTGACTCATAAAACTAGAGCTGAAAAGTGGGAGGGTGATGTATGACATGTACTGGACTGAATTAATACCAGTTAAACACTGCAAACAATGTGGTTACACCTAATTTCATAATCGACCCTTAGAAGGCAAGCGGCATGGATTCATGCCGGCAGCACAACAAATGGTAAACTGTCACCAAACTGCAAAACAGCTCCTCATATGGAAGTTCCCCTGCTTGGTGTTGTCATGTAGAATCAAAGTTATTGTCATTTAAAAAACATGTAATAGTAATAACCTCCACTGGAGTTTTGAAAATCACATCACACACAAATGATCATAAAGAAAAAAATGCCTAAATTTGTTTTATTTTAGGTTTTATAAACAAACACAAAAAACACAAGATCTTTGAACCAAGGAAAATGTTCAGGATAGTCTCCGCCCACAAGTGGGTGGGGAAAATCCAGAGAGGTGGGGAGCCCAGAGAGTATTATTAATACGTTATTAATACTGTAAGTATTATTAATACGTTCTATGATGCATATTGTCACTTTTTTGCTGGTGTCCTGGTGATTAGGACGTTGGCCCTTCAATCAGAAGGTTCTGGGTTCGAATCCCAACTGCTAGTTTCACCACTGACGTTCTCTTGAGTAAGGTACCGTCCGCGCACACTGCTCCTCCCCCTGCTTCACTTGGTGAATGGGATTAATGCAGAAAAAGAATTTCACATTGTTCACACTATGTGTTGTGCTGTGGTGTGTTCACACATGACTTCAAGGGTTAATAAATTAAATTAAATTTCCATGCATTGTTGGACATCTACAAAAGACATCCAAGCACCATTTATCTGCACAGTAGGTGCTAATAAAACACCTTTTGACAGCAGAATGAATGCAAGGAGACCTTAATGTGATAAAAATTCAAAAGAACAGCTTGT
The DNA here is from genome assembly GCA_037577275.1 of Bryconaethiops microstoma. Classification (NCBI taxonomy): domain Eukaryota; kingdom Metazoa; phylum Chordata; class Actinopteri; order Characiformes; family Alestidae; genus Bryconaethiops; species Bryconaethiops microstoma. The sequence continues at coordinate 1,779 of JBBJLS010072316.1, forward strand.
TTTGCAAAAAGTAGTTGTATGTTTTGCGGTAGTTAGAAGAACAAGGCTTGGTTCCAGATTTCTCCTCGACACCCCCAGTCATTGCATGGACAACAAAAACAAAGGAGTCACATGAATCTTTTCAGTAAAATAACTTTTCCAAAACTCAAACATCCTCAATCAGCATCCAGCTCTTTGTTTGAGTGACACAAACAGAATCTTTTGGGACAAGTATGACTTACTGTGAAGTATTTGTCCCAAACCAAGTAGGGTGAATACTGACCAATGTAGTTCCAACCACCAAACAAACCTTTCCAAGTAATTCAAATCGTACATTTCAGAATGTCACACTTTTGTTCTCACAAATGATAACTCATTTCCAATTAGTCATTTGGATTATTTTACGGACATTTCTTCTACTTCCTTTACCTCCCTTTACTTATCCCTGTAAATGTGTTGATACGATCTTTCTACACAGGACGGTTTCTACTTCTGAGCCTTGGTTGGTCTCAGGGATTCTCCTTTATGCTCTTAGGGTCTGCTGCAGTTTGTGCTCGGACCCTCATTTATGCAAAACTGTTCAGTGCGTGATGTCTGCAGCCAAACCAATAAAACCGCTTGGAATTAATACTTTTCACTTAATTTGCCATAAAAAATCTAGCAGCTAAAGTTCTCCGCTTCAAGTTGGTGAATATTGAATTGAGTTCTACGTTATATGAGCTTCAGTGCTTTTAGCAAGGCTTGATTTAAAGACGGATACCTTTTAAACGTATCTAGTCATTTGTTTGGTTTCGGTTTAATTAGACAATGTGGGAAAATAGTTCTGTTACTTCTGACGTTTTGAGAAATAAACCAGAAAGAAATGGGACTTTCCTGCAGTCATGCTGTTCAGGAGAGCCGTTTCCCAAATCCCTGCAGGCGCACCTGTGAAACACGCCATGCAGCAGCTGTGGTGCAGGCTCAGGTCCCTGCTGTGCTGTTTATGGTCCATGGCCACGGGGACCCTCAGGACGCAGCTGGTGGAGATGAGCATTTTGCTCCACAAGGCAGCATGGTTGGAACATTTGGAAAGTAGTGGATGGAGCAAAAGTAAGGTGCAAATATAACATCACAGTAATTCTCCCCGACTTGTTCCATCTTCTCTCGCTTTATTTGTTTCATTTCATGTTTTGAAGGAGTTTTTCTTCTGTCCTCGATTCAGCAGGTTTGACCATCACCTGGACCTCTACACTAAACTACAACAATGAGTCCCTGGACAAGACGCCTAACACTACAGACACGTGACACTATTTAAAAATGATGAGTCATCCTGGAGGAGAGGGTCTGCATGATGCATAAATGTGATTATATTTTCAGACTGGGATGGAAGCAGATCTCTACTGGGCAGGTCCGAAAACCGAGCTTCCCAAGGGTCGATCATCTGTAAATTAATGTAAAAATGTATTATTCTAAAGCATTTCTATATTATCCATCCATTTCACCTCCTGAGACACAGAAGAAAAAATGTTTTGATATTTGGAAATGTTTAGACAGTTTAAGCGTTGTGGTTGAAATAAATGTTACAGCATTTGGTTTTCAGAAGTGTAGTTTGTTTTTGATCGTATGTCCCTTGTAGTGGACATTGTCTGATCATAAATTGTGGTGATATTGTATTCAATTTCAATTGGATTTCCGTTAAGTGGTAATCAGAGGGAAACCCGTCTGTGAGGTTACGTCATGTAGAATCGAAGTTATTGTCATTTAGAAAACATGTAATAGTACTAACCTCCACTGGAGTTTTGAAAATGACATCACACACAAATGAACATAAAGAACAAAAATGCCCAAATTTGTTTTATTTTAGGTCTTAGAAATAGACACAAAAAACACAAGATCTTTGAGTATAGTCTCCACCCACAAACGGGTGGGGAAAATCTGGAGAAGGAGGGGGTCCGGGGAGCGGCACTGGTTTTACACTGTTTTCCACCGATTATATTGACTGATCCTGATTCTACTAATACTGTAAGTATTATTAAATAAGTTCTATGATGCATATTTTCACTTTTTTGCTGGTGGCCTGGTGATTAGGGCGTTTGCCCTGCAATCAGAAGTTTGTGGGTTTGAATCCCAACTGCTAGTGTCACCACTGAGGTTCCCTTGAGCAAGGAACCGTCCCCACACACTGCTCCTTGGGCGGCCCTCGTTGGTGGCAGCCCCCTGTTTCACTTGGTGAATGGGTTTAATGCAGAGAAAGAATCACATTGTTCACACTGTGTGTTGTACTGGTGTGTTCATGCGTGACTATAAGGGTTAATAAAGTAAATTAAATTAAATTGCCATGCATTGTTAGACATCTACAAAAGACATCCAAGCACCATTTACCTGCACAGTAGGTGCTTATAAAACACCTTTTGACAGCAGAATGAATGCAAGGAAACCTCAATGTGATAAAAATTCAAAAGAACAGCTTGTTTTGCAAAAAGTAAGTTGTGGGGTAGTTAGAAGAAAAAGGCTTGGTTCCAGATTTCTCCTCGACACCCCCCAGTCATTGCATGTACAACAAAAACAAAAGAGTCACCTGAATCTTTTCAGTAAAATGGCCACGGGTGTCTAGCAGAGTGTTCAGGGCTGAACCTTAACTGAAAAAGGAGAGGTTTAATACACTTTTATCAAATGTATAATTAATTATATAAATCAACGTGTACTGATGGTGTACCGTGTGTGTGTGTGTGTGTGTGTGTGTGTGTGTGTGTGTGTGTGTGTGTGTGTGTGTGTGAATTGAACTAAAACTCATTTCCCTTTCTAGACACTGTAAAACCATCAAACATCAGAGCTCTTGGTTGCACAATGCTTCTAATCCATAATTGAGAGTAAATCCCTTTCTGCCTCATGACCCCTAACTCCTGAAGCATGAATATTGGTTCAAACAGGAGGCAGTAAGTCCTGCTGTCCACTATAGAGCACATTGAACAAAAGTTCAGTTTTAAAGGGGCTACAATTCTTGCATATTTCTAAAATCTTACTAAAATGAAGACTCTCATATTGAAGAAACAATTTAAAACCTAATATCTGCAAAAAACTCATCACTTGCTTCCACCGTTGCCCTGAAAATTGGAAGATGCTATGTGTGCCATTTCAAAAAGGAAGTTGGCCACAACTCCACAAATGTGGCACCACTGGAAAGCTCAGAATGTGCTTTAAGACTCTAGATTGCATAAATGATGATTGATTTAGAGGTCAAACTCATGAAAGGGAGTGGGTGAAAAATGAACTACCGGGTCTCAAGAGGATTTATCCACATGTATTTATGTATTGATGGGTGCAAGGATAGATGGATAGACAGATAATAATTGCTTATCTGGCATATTTTGGAGCAACTCCCTGATATATAAACACTAAAATTTCATTTCTAATGTCAGTGGAAATTTATTCTATTTAATACAGATTTGCCCATTTCCTAAACATTATTTCAAACAGTTCAAATTTCAATTTGTTAATCTATCATATGTCCTTGTAGTGGACATATGGGGGGTGGGGGGGGCGATATGATTTAAAAATAATTAAAATAATTCTATTTCACATGGGCTATAGATAATATAACTATAGCGTGTGTGAAAATAGAATGAACCATTGGGAAAAAAATGAATTTTAAGCAGTTTAAGAACAAATTCATTTTTTACAACACTTTGTTTGATGGACAGATTTGTATCATGATGATATCCAAATCCAAAGATGATATCCGAATCCAAAGATGATATCCGAATCCAAAGATAATATCCAAATCCAACGAGTGCTGCCAGAGTGGACGCAACAAAACGTTTGTAGGCCTGTTTTTTTCATTCCTTCGATGACTATGAAATGTAAACATGCCAGGCAGTGACTATAGAGCTAAAATTGCAAAAATGTTCATGATTTTGATTGGCAACAACTTATTTGCACTCATCATAATGTCATCAGGTGATCAGATCATTATCTAATCAAGACAGAGCATGTTTATACATGCCCTATTCAAACACAGCTTCTGATTCCAGGTATCGACTGCATCTGTTTCCCACACAGTGTAGTTTTTTAAGATAAGACAAGATAACCATTTATTAGTCCCACAAGTGGTAAATTTGCATTGTAACAACAGCAGAGTGGACAGACCAAGAGAAGAAAGAAGAAGCAGCGTAACCTATAGAATAAATGCCATATAACAGTTTTTATATTATACTGTATAATATACACTATACAAAATATTATTTAAATGTAAATATTGTAGCGTGTTTTGAGGGGGATTGGTGGGCAGAGCTTCCCAGAATGCCCCTGGTTATCTACTGGGGAGCTAATCCATGGAAAAATGGGGAATTCTAAATACTGTTGCTGTTAATTGTCTGTTGTTGTTAATTATAAACAGTACTTAGTAACAAGGGAGCCTTAAGTTCTACCTTTGGAGGGACATTTCGCTATTCTGCTGTTGTGTTGGTTGCCTACTGTCAGTGAGAAACCTATCACGGTTGTTAACTCCCTGCTTTGCTGGTGCCGTTTCATTCTCAGTCTTGAGTGTACTCTCAATAAATGGGGCTCTCCCTTGATTGAGTTTATCTCTCTAGTGTTCACTTCAGCTAAATCCCACAGTTGTTACACTGGTGTCAGAAGTGGGATGCAAAATGGCTGCTTCACTAGAAGAGATTGATGAACTCGTAATGCGTGTTTGAGCACTAGAGGGAGCATAACCCAAAATGAGCAGCCACACTTCAGCAATGAGCAATTACTCAGAATAAGTGCCAGTTTGCTTACCGGAAGCTGGGCATACAAGGTTCGCAGCGACAAGCTGTAATTGACACACCCCCTGGCCATCGTGATGATAACGCAGTTGACAACGACCAGCTGCGGGCACCACGGGCAAAAGAGGAGAGTCCCCTGTTGGCGCCGCGGGCAGCACCAGCGGGATCCCAGCGGAGCGTACTGAAGCTGCCGTGTTATAATGGAGAAGAGCCACCAGATAACTATCTCATCTATCTCAAGTGCAGCTGGCTTTGCAATTTAATGGCTAGTCCCCAGAAGAGACAGCAGTTCAGGTGACACTTGCCTCGGAAGGCCAAGCCCTGCAGATCCCTACAGATCCTCATTCCAGAATGCCATGGAGGGGTGTTACCGATGCGGAGAGCCAGGCCATATTGCACACTACTGTCCGGCACCAGCACCAAAGAGTCCTGCTCCTCAGCCACTGTTAAACTAGGGTGGGGTGGCACAGCGGAGGAACTGCTACCCGGGACAACACCTCCCTCCCCAGTCAAGTCACAGTTGCGCCTCGGCCGGCTGGGCTGAACTAATGGACTGTATGTGGATTGCAGCCTTGATGGCACCTGGTGCAGAGCCCTAGTGGACACTGGTTCCACCATCTCCCTGGTCTGCCCTGGAATTCTGCCAGGGACAGAGACTACTAAACCACAAGGCTGGAAGGCAACCAGCCTCCACATAACAACTGTTACTGGTGAGTGCACCCAAATGCAGGGGAAACGTTCTCTTCAAGTGACTGTTGCTAAACACACCGTTAATCACCAGTTCTGGTTAGGCAACATTCAAGACCCCTGTACAATTGGATTGGACCTACTGGGCAAGTGGAAGGCTGTTGTGGATGTTCCTGGAGCTATACTCTACCTGGACTCAGAAGCCATAGCGCTCCGCACTACTGGTGAGGGAGGACTGCGTATCATGTCTGTGCCTGCCCAAGGTCTAGCTTTCCATCACCTCATGCTGAACAACCCCAAGCATTGCCAAGGGCTTCACCTCCTGCTAAGTTCCCTCAACCGCTGTCCGATGAGACCAAGCAGGCAATTGATGAGCTATACCACCGAAGCTGTGAGGGCCTGGAAGCAGGCCAGAGACAGCAGCTGCGGGAGCTGCTGGAACTGTTTGCTGACATTTTGCAGCCAAAGATGAGGACTGCACACATACGCGACTGGTGCATCACAATATTGACACAGGTAGCACGCCACCCATTCGGCTCCAACCCCGCTGCCTACCACTGTCCAAGCGGCCAGTGGCTGAGCAAAAGATCAGAGAGATGCTGGAGGCGGGTGTCATTGAGCCATCCACCAGTCCATGGTCCGCACCGGTGGTTTTGGTCAGATAGAAAGACAGCACATGGCGCTTCTGTGTGGATTACCGCTGCCTCAATCAAGCGACACGTAAGGACACCTATCCTTTGCCAAGAGTGGATGACACACTCGATTACATTGCTGGGTCTCACTGGTTCAGCTCCCTTGACCTTCGGAGCGGCTACTGGTAGGTGGAGTTGGCACCGGAGGCGCATCCAAAGACAGCGTTCACAATTGGGCAAGGCCTGTGGCAGTTTGATATAGCTCATCAACACCTAATGGAGAGGGTCCAGGCCAACATTCCCTGGAGCTGCTGTGTGATTTACCTGGATGACCTCCTTGTCCACTCTGCAGACTTTGAGGTTGCGCTGGCCAACCTGAGGGATGTCTTCCTGGCCATCCATCAAGACCACCTGTGCCTCCACCCCAAGAAGTGTCATCTGTTCCGGTGAGAATCATTCTTCTTGGGCCACATTATCAGTGCAGCAGGGTTGGCGACTGATCCGGCTAAGGTGGCCGTGTTGAGAGATTGGCCAGTCCCTAGCAACATCAGAGAGTTGCGAAGTTTCCTGGGCCTCGCCTCCTATTATCAGCATTTTGTAAAGGACTTTGCTACCATCTGACACAGACGGGACAGGTGTTCCAGTGGAGTGATGACTGTGAGCATGCCTTTTCCCAGCTCAGGGCGACTCTGGTCACGACCCCTGTGCTGGCTTACCCTGACCTCCAGCGACCCTTCATTGTGGACACTGATGCCAGCGATGTAGGACTTGATGCAGAGTTGTCCCAGGAAGGGGTAAATGGCGAGCAGGTCCTTGCCTACTTCAGCAGCTCCCTCACCCGTCCAGAGAGGAACTACTGTGTTACCCGGCGAGAGCTGCTGACTATCGTCCTGGCCCTCTGCCATTTCAGACTGTATCTTAATGGGCAGAAGTTCCTCCTGTGCACTGACCATGCATCCCTCACTTGGTTTCTCAACTTCAAGGAACCAGAGGGGCAGCTGGCCCGATGGCTAGAGACATTGCAGGACTATGAATTTGAGACTCACCACTGGGCGGGCCGATCCTTTGCCAATGCCGATGCGCTGTCCTGGCGCCCATGTGAAGAGATGGAATGTAAGTACTGTGAGTGTGTGGAGGGTAAGGATATGACTAACCCTAGAGTAGCTTCCCTACGGAACACTGCCACAGACGATGGTAGTGGAGCCCAACCCGGAAGCAGTGGTAACCCTTTGGCACAAGAAGTGACCAAGGCCCCCAGCTTCGAGAGCCTGGACCTGGAGAAACTCAGATGTGACCAAAGTCAGGACCCAATTCTGTCTCATGTCCAGGAATGGATGAGGGTGGGCCAATGGCCTGAGAGGTCAGTTGTTTCCCTGCTAGATGCAGAGACCAAGTCACTCTACTCACAGTGGCCCAGCCTTGTGAGACAAAATGGACTCCTTTACCGCCACTGGCAGGCCCCCAGGGCCAGTCGGAATGTCCTCCAGCTCATTGTGCCCATATGATTGCAGCATATGGTACTCAAACTGGTCCATGGTTCACCGGGGGCAGGCCACTTTGGGGTAACTAAAACCCTTCATTGCCTCTGGTCCCGGTTTTATTGGCCTGGGTGCCACCAGGATGTTGAGATGTTTGTGCATTGTTGTGACACCTGCACAGCCCAGAAGGGCCCTAACCAGTGCTCTCATGCCCCTTTGCAAGAGTACCGGGTGGGGGCTCCAATGGAACGGGTGGCCGTCGACGTCCTGGGCCCCCTCCCTGTCACTGAATGGGGTAACCGCTACATCTTGGTGCCCATGGACTATTTCACTAAGTGGCATGAGGCCTACGCCGTCCCTGACCAGAGTGCTGCCACCACTGCAGGATGCCTGGTGGATGAAATGTTCTGTTGGTTTGGAGCTCCAGAGGAGCTTTACAGCGACAAAGGACAGAACTTTGAGGCTGAAGCGTTTGCTGAAGTCTGCTGCAGGCTGGGGGTGAAAGAGCGATGGGCTGGTTGAACACTTCAACCGCACCCTGGCCACACAGCTTGATATCCTGACCAGCCGCCACCAATGAGACTGGGATCAGCACTTGCCTCTGGTCTGATGGGCATATTGGACAGCGATACAAGAGTCCACCAGGTGCACTCCAGCAGCTCTTATGTTTGGACGCGAGCTATGCACCCTGGTAGATGTGGTTTTTGGCTCCCCTCCTGAACCGGAAGTGTCAGGGAAGCCTGGTATGGGCTACTATTACCAGCTGCGAGAACAGCTCCGGGAAGTGCATGAGCTGGCCAGACAGGCGCTTGTAGATGCTGGGTGCAGACAGAAATGGGTGTATGATGCCCGCTCCCGGGGAAGGGACTTCAAAGCAAATGACCAGGTATGGGTCTATAGCCCAGAAAGGAAGAGAGGCCTTTCGCCCAAACTGATGAATCATTGGACTGGTACCTGTACTGTCCTTGGACGGCTGTCGGATGTTGTTTATCGGGTGAGGCTTGTCAAGAGGAACAGGGTGGTGGTTCTTCGCACCCTATCAGCCTCTAGCACACACTGAGATGGGGCGGGGACAGAGCATGACCCAGATTTGGCCACCAACCCCCAAACAACTGCTAGGGGGCCACCGGAGCGGCCCCGGCGGCAGCGTCAACATCCTCCACACCTCAGAG
>JBBJLS010072317.1:0-29942 GCA_037577275.1 Bryconaethiops microstoma
GTGTATATATATATATATATATATATATATATATATATATATATATCCACAGTGTTCATACATGTATTTATATATCCACTTTGTGGATCCACTCAGTGTGTACATACATAAATATACTTATTTAAGTTTACACATACATATACATATACATATATATTTTTCAATACACACATACATATTTATATTTCTAGATTGTTTTTATAGTGTACTTTTTATACTGTACTGTTAGTATAGTTTTGATTTTATTATTTGCTGCTATTACCTTTGTACTGTCCATTTTCTGCTGTGACAGTGGAAATTTCCCACTTGTGGGACTAAGGTAAAATCATCTTACATCAAGGATCATCATTTCTGCTCCAGGAGAGATTTTGTCTGATGATTTGATGATTTGCTGCTCTAATGATTTGCTGCTCTCGACTGCTGTGTTAGAACAGCGGAATCACCAAACTGGACTGGACTGGAACCTGAAGACCCCTGTCTGTCTAATACATGTACTGATGATCAAAAATTCAACACATTCAGTTGGTGAGGAAAGCTCTGACCTTCTTTCTCTGTCTCTCTACAGAAATACAACCAAGTCAATGACAGTTTTCTGAAGAGTGACCATCCGGCGTTGGTGCGCACTAAGCCCAGGGTGCCTTCTCCATTCCCTGTCACCCTCTCCTCTTCATCCCCTTCCTCCACATTCCCTCCAACCTCCACTCCCAACCCCAACCCCTGCCTGGATGGGGAGACAGCAACAGCCCCTTACAACGGCTACATCATCCCCCTCCCCGACCTCAAGCCGGAGGAAGTGTGCCAGGAGGTTGATCTGCCAGCGGAAATCCCCTCAAGGTAAGATGTCTTTCTGTCTGTGCTTAAATATAGGAGAAACCGCAGAAGATACAGGAAAGATGATGCACCAGTTCCCTATGAGGGGCTCTTACTCAGACAGGTTCACTTCTGGTTTTCAAAGGAGAACAAATGGCCACATGGGGAATAAAACACAGATGAAAAATGAGTAAATGCCGTTTGGAGGGTTTTTAAGGACTTCGTTCTTTGCCTAAAGCAGTCTTTCCTAGATATACCCCTATGCAGCCACTGCCTGCCACAGTTTCAGCTATTCCCTACCCCAACGGTCCCAATCCCTGATTCACTGATGAGCAAACAAGTTGGAACAAGGCAGGAAATAGTGAATTTGTGCAAAGCAGTGGGTCCCAGTAGAAGGTTTTGCTCATTTCTGCTAAAGGCCAGTGTAAATGGTAATGTTGAGGATGCTGAAAAAAATGACTATTGTTCTTCTTAAATTTTATTTATTTATTTATTTATTTTTTAGTAGTGCAATTATAATTACTATTTTCATATGTGGAATTTGACGCGTCTTTTCCTCCAACAGTTTTTAAAATATTGGCATGGTTCCAACATCAAAACACACTTTAATATCTGGTGTCATGTGTCTGTATTCAGATTTGTGATTAGTCAGTCAGGGCCCGAATCTTGATTGTTTTTGTGGTCGAGTCACCTCTGTAATGTATGGGGAGAGAGAGCAGACAGTCGAGTCACCTTGAAATTGTGTGTCGGAGAAAGAGTCTGTGGCAGCCGTTTTCGAAGCAGTACGCTTCACCCATTTTCAGCCATCCTTAACCATTAATAGCTTGGTAAGAGACAGCGAGTTAATGCCTCTTGGTGGTTCAGCAGTAAAATGTAGGTTTTAATCCATGCTGTGAGTATTTCTTTTGACCATCAAATCAGTTTTATGGGTTTCCAAACACTGGTTTCATAGCAACCACGCAATCACACTTCGCATTTTCTCACAGAAATGCAATTCAGTTTGTCTGTAACCCTTTTTGTCACAATTTAAGCACAAAGGAACTTTTTCCAACTAATCTGAAAACTTACTTGTCAAAAATAGAGCGTTTGTCTTAATGCATGGTTGCATTTAGTCCATTGTGAAACAGCATCACCGAGAGGCAGGAAGCTGAAAGGTCTACACTAAAAAATGTTAATTTGACTTTTAATGGTATGATTTCTCTGTGTAGCTCCCCTGATTCTGAGGCAGAGACAGCTTCCCTGGAAACCCCCAGCACTGAGCCTGAGCAAGAGGAGCTTCTGAAAGAGTGCTCCAAAACTCCAGATGTAGAGGACAGTTTCCTGTGACATAATGCAGCTTACTGTCACATTGAAGTAAATGTCAGAATTAAATTCACAACAAAAAGCAAAAAAACATCCCAACAGAAGCTACGTTAGTGGTTTTATAGTTATCCAAGAAATGTTGGGCAGGCCTGAAAACAGTCACATGAATTATGGATGGTCATTATCAAGAAGGAGTTCATAATAATTCTAGCTGATATCAGAAAAATTGTTTTTGTTTTGACAAATAGCCGGAGAGCAGCAAAAGGAAATCACAGTATTTTTGTGTTCAGGATATGATAGTAGTAGAAATCTTGAAAGTCAGCCTATAGAAATTCAAATGTGCAAATGTGTAGAAAATCTGATGTCCATGAAAGACAGGGCTAGAGGGGGCTATTTCCCCCTTCTTTGTGATATCAGGTTGAGGTACTCATTGTTGTACCCGAATGGTATATTGCAATGTATTTGACTGCCTGAATCAGAGCTACGAACTATACATAGTTAGTATTGAAAACATGCTGTGAGTATCATTGGATTTTGTAGCATGGAAGAATGCTTGTCATTTTGTAGGACTGATGACATCTGTATTATTTTGTACTATTGCATTTATAGTCAAGCTACATAACAAAAACTGACAATTTAATGATGAGCATATTTGTGTTCATGATATATGTTTTTAAAAATATTTTCTATTTCAGCATATTCTTTTCCTGTTGAGCAGAACGTTATGCAACAGAAGTTTGTATTTTATTTACAACAATATCGTTTTACTATATTTTGCATCTTAGAAAAGGGAATTTGTAAAAAAACAAAACAAAAGAAACTTGTAGCAAATTTGCACTTTACAGTCTCATGGAAATTTTTTACCTAGATTATTTTTTACTTTTCACTTTTGTATTTCAGTGAAGGAAATCACGGTACATTATATCGACAGGAACAATGGTGATAAAAGATTGTATTATTGGTTGCAAAAGTTTATTTCCATAGAAATGTTGAGATGAGAGCATTCTTTATTCCCTAAGGCATGGTTTTGAGTTCTGACTGAAACGCTAGTGAAACTCATCACAGGTTAAGGTACTAGAAACAGGGCAACTATGTGTGAGACTTTCTTCTTTTCTAAAAAAATACTTGTTATATTTGTTTTACTTCTATAGATAACCTGTATCCTTACTGCTTTCAGGTCAGTATGAGTTACAGAACGCTGTGCCTGCTTGAGGCGGAAGTTGTTTCCTTTACATTAACACAGGTCTAACCCCATATCCGCCCTTAATCATTAGAACACAAACAGGTAAACTGACCTCAAGACAGTGTCTAAGATCAGCTTCCTCCAGCACCTCATTGTCCAGTCCAGGAATGTATTACCGTCCTCTACTTAAAAAGCTATTTCTTTTATGAACCCACAGAACAATCTGTAGTTCTTCGCTTTTGCTTTCTATTGATGTCTCTAGAACTTACTGTAACCTTCTTTTTTTGTATATGAGCCAAACCGTATTTAGTGTCACTTCATAAATCACACTTTACATGAAGCACACACTCATACACGCTATGGTACCAAAGCTTTTACAATATGTATGTACAAGTGTATTTTTGTATAAATATTTTGTATGTTGTACTATTGTACTGAATGTGTAATATGTAAAAAACTGTAATAAAGATTAGAAAATATTGCTCCTCTTTTTGAAGCTTCTGTTTTTCTGCAAATATTTGCCTACACATTGTTTTTTTCAAGTCATTCCTCATTAAAGGTAGTTGAGCTGCAGCCAAGCTTCTCTCTTATCAAAGTAGTTAACTAAAAGTTCAAGCTTACTTTATTGCCAACCCCAGCTGTGCCTTTATCCCATTCACCAAGTGAAGCAGTGAACAGCCACCAACCAATGGTGCCCAGGAAGAAGTGTGGGTACCTTGCTCAAGGGTACCTCAGCGGTGCCGCAGGCAGTTGTGGGATTCAAACCCACAACCTTCCGATTGCAGGAGCAACTTCCTATCCACCAGCCACCCAAAAAACTCTGGTGGGACTCGAACCCACAACCTTTGAATGGCTTCACACCCGTGTCTTAAAATTCTGTGTGCTATCGGCTACCCCACAGAACCCATAGTGTGAGACAACTTTTCTCCATGGACCGTGGTGCACCATATAACAACACTGAGCATTCAACAGAGTGCAACAGAAACAATACAAACAATACAATATATAGACACCACAAAGATGTAACAGTAATGTAATATCACACTATAGTGTGTATGGGATATAAACCTTCCAGAGTGACTAGCATTGCACCGTAAATATGATATTGCTCAGGAGGCAGCAGCATTGAACAAAGTGCAAGGAATGACAGAAATAATACAACATGTTGAAAATATTGCAAAGTAACAGTAGCATTAATGAGATGTTAATCTGAGACATAACAATAAATACACAATACTATAATGGAACAGTAGTGTGAATGGGATATAAAAAGGCCAAATTTAACAGATTTTTTTTACAGCAAACACAATGGGCTGCTGTCTTGTGGCCCCTTGAAGTTAATTTGCCATACAAATTGTTACTTTTGGCAAAATGATTGTTAAGATGTTGCCTAAAATGTTAGTGTGTTAGTGTGAAGGGACATGTCCAAGTGAGAACGCAAATCTCTTATACCATATCAGTCATGTCACATAATGTGCCCAGTGTGAGTGCATAGTATCATTGACCAAATACTATACTGACCACTGTGCTGCCATAATTAGTAAATAAATTACTAGACACTATGTTTTGAATATAGCTGTGTGTTCATCAAGTTAATCAACAGTCAATCTAGTAACTGAGCTAGTCGCTTAGACTGCATGTTTATATTTTCATTGTCCAAAAAAATCTCCAAAATCACAGGTCTAGCTCCTCTCATCCCATATCCACCCTTAATCATTAGAACACAAACAGGTAAACTGACCTCAAGACAGTGTCTAAGATCAACTTCCTCCAGCACCTCATTGTCCAGTCCAGGAATGTATTACCGTCCTCTACTTAAAAAGCTATTCCTTTTATGAACCCACAGAACAATCTGTAGTTCTTCGCCTTTGCTTTCTACTGATGTCTCTAGAACTTACTGTAACCTTCTTTTTTGTATATGAGCCAAACCTTATTTGGTGTCACTTCGTAAATCACACTTTACATGAAGCACACACTCATACACGCTATGGTACCAAAGCTTTTGCAATATGTATGTACAAGTGTATTTTTGTATAAATATTTTGTATGTTGCGCTATTGTACTGAATGTGTAAAAAATCTCCAAAATCAAGAGAGTACAAGAGAAGTAAAGAAAAATGTTTAAATCCTAAGGTTAGTTAAGGTCAAACACTTTCTTCTAAGACATTTTGGAGCATTTCTATTGGTTCACTCATCATGAAAGTTTCAAAATGTAAAGTACAGTTGCTATTTAAATAATGAATAATAATAAGGAAAAAGTGAGCGACATGGCATTCTTTGGACAGTGATGATGTGTATTTCTACTGCTTTCACTGTACTGTCCATCCCCCTGCAGACATTCAGTGTTATCTCTCAGACAGTATTCCTCTCACTGCCCCCAACTTTCATGTTGAAACTATTCAATCTAAAAAAGAAGCCTCAAAAATCAATTAGTTGGGGTAAAAAATGCTGACGAAAAGCAAATGCAGCTAAATTGCTTCATCTTTATTTACAATTGTAAAACGCACAAATGACAGCCTTTGCACAAACAACCGCCATCTCTTGCTCTTTATGCACCATATCAGTCATGGGGTTTTCAAAACACTGGGGACAGTTGTAGAAGGACTCACTCGCATCCACATTAGATTCAGACCTATCAAGGCTATTAGTCTCGCTTGAATGGTGATGTGGAAAGCTAATAACCAAGACAGACATGTGTTTCAGCTCTCTGTCTCATTTTCAGGACAGTTGAAAAGCAAACTGGTGGGTTCTGGATGTTTGTGTATATAATCAGGACAAAATCTGCTGTTTGAGTTTTAGTCAAGAAGACTTTACAGGTAGAGTGCGTGGTTGACTTTTTAAATTTAATTTAGGCTTGGTATGTTTTGATCTATGCTTAAAATCCAAGTTAACAGAATTCTAAATAGTTTTAAATACCATATTTAAAAAAGTACGGTGACTGCAGTTAAAATTTCACAATCATGTCTTCCCCAAAGAAAAATGAGAAGTTGATTCTAGAAGTGAAGCAAAGGGACGATCGCTTCTTATTTTCAGGGAAGACGCACGCCAGAGAAGATTGATAAAGCGACAGGGACGGCTTCGTCCGGCAGCAGCCCGAGATGTTTCTCCTGTCCTGTATACTGGGATTTCTGTCCTATCAGGCACAAGGTAACACTCACTCCCCCACTCTCTGATTCTTCATCTGTAACTGAATTGGTCTTGGAATGTTTCTATTGATCACAGGAAGATTAGGCTGTCTTTGTTATTATTGTTTCTGTACACTTTCTGTAGAATCTTGAACTAAACTTACCTCTATATATTTAACCATTTCTAATATGGAATTTTCCTTAGGCAAGAGAAGTAGTCTGTATAAACAGAGGTAGTTTAAATTACGGGCATACAATCGTATGCAAAAGTTCGGGCACCCCTGATCAAATGATGTTCTGTTGATTTTCAAAGTGAAAATAAGAACACACTTTTGTACATTTTTATTTTAAGCCGCAATATGTTTTTTTTTTTCTACTTTAATGTACAAACTACTTTTTGTTTAAATGCAAATTTTACTTTTTTTTTAAATATCAAGGAAAAAAGATTAAACATAAAATGCGGCCTGTGCAAGAGCTTTGGAACCTTTTTTTCTTTTATATTTTGCTGATATGCAAAATTTGCACTTTTAAGTTTGCTCCCTGTGGAAGATCCGTAAAGTCAACAAAATATATGAAAGTGAAATTTTGTCAAAGGGAGTGAGATTGAAGAGTGATCACATGAAGATGTATTAACATGCAAAATTATAATCTGGTCACATCTGTGTTTGTTTATGAGTGAAGTCGGATGGACAAGATATCCTATGTGCAGTATTGCCACTGCAGACAACCCAGACTGCAATGTTCCTCATTCATATGTTTTCAGAATAACAGTCTTGTTTTTGAACCACTATTGCTGCTTTATAACGAGAAGTTCTCTGCATAATTTGCTGCGTCCAAATGCGTTCAGATGAACTGATGTTTATTTGTGGTTGAAGTCAGAGACAAAGTGCCTGATTTGTTGCATTCTCACTTCTGTTTTTAATACGGGTAGAAGTGTTGCTACGTACACCGAAATCACGACTGTTTCACTGTAGCTAAGGGTATCTGAGAGGTCATGCACTGGCAGTTCATTTTTCACAATGAACCCTACAGGGAAGGCTGGTCATGATATTAGATGGGAGAACTCACACGCTGTAGAACCATATTTGGAAGGCATTTAAATCATTACTAAAAGACCAATATACACTGTAAGTACTAGTCAAGGGTGAATCAGTCTTTTTAAAGTTGCATATATATCTATGTGTGTGTGTGTGTGTGTGTGTGTGTGTGCGTTCATGCGTGCGTGTGTGTGTGCATGTGTGTTGGAGTCTGAGAAAAGGAGATGAGTAATTTCCCCTTGAACAAAACTATCAAATCCTAATTAACTTCCTGCATTTCTACACTTCCTTTACATCAGTGAGTGATTAATATCAGGTTTTAATGTGATGTCACACCATAACATGCATGTTCTACTATTAAGTACTGACCTCAGACTTTTTAGTACCTGCAAATCAAGTTTTCATATCTTTTAAAACAACAAAGGAGGTTCTTTTGCTGTCTGTCTTGGTCTCGACTCGTGTTGACCTAGACTTGAACCTCTCTGGACTCGGTCTTGATTTGGAACTGACTAGTCCAGGACTTGGACAGTTCTGTAGTAATATCTGGATCAAGTCCATCATCCTCACCAACTCATAATGATGTAAATAATTCTGACTAATTTACTGTCTCAACCTGCAGGTTTGTTCTGAAAATATTTCCAGAGTTTTCTTTTGAATTAGACTGAGATTTGTGTATTTTTGTGCACAATTCAGGTAAAGTTCAGGAGAACAGAGGAAAATTTGGATACTCACAGACACTCCAAACTGGAAAGAGTTTAATAATCAAAACTAAACAGTTTTTTATACATCAGAAAAGGAGGGGGAGGCTTGAGTCTGAGGAGAACTGAAATGAACTCAGATAGGCACCAAGGAGCACACAGCAGTACATTTCTAAAGTTTTGTGTAAAGAAAGAAGAAGCTTCACTTTATCACATTCCTGCAATTCAGCTGCTGAACCGTTGGCACAGACGCTGTTGAATATTATATTACATACAGCAGACTGGGTGAATGTGTGAACTGAGATAGACAGATGAATGCTGGAAAACATGGAGAGAAAAACATAGAGAAGTGAGACAAAGAAATAGGATATTGGGGTTTTGCCTGATTCTGCAATATGTTTCCTTGTGCTGTGGTGTTCTTGTCCGGCTTCTTTCCAGTTAACACTTTGCTTTCATTTCTCCTGAAATACCGCGAGCACATCATAACCATGTCATGCAACCAGAAACCAGACAGGCATCTGCATTGACAATATTATCTATGACAATAAATGTAGTTCTGGTGTAAGCTGATGGCTCCTTTAAGATTAAAGAGTTTTCTAACTGATTTGTTAAATCTTATTAGGCAGAACTAACCAATATAACATAACTTGTAAGCATGTTAGCACTAGGACTAGACTAGTAAGTATAACTGAGCATAAATAGCACGCATAATTTAGCATAACTACAAAGCATGTTAGCATTAATAGCCAGCATAACTTAGCATGACTAGCATAACTGGTATGGGAATTGTAACATTTCTGATCGTAAGACCTTACAGAGGGTTGTGAGAACAGCTGAGAAGATCATTAGAGTCTCTCTCCCCTCTGTCACAGACATTTACATCACACACTGCATCCGCAAAGCCACCGGCTCCCTCACGTCACCCCCTTGAGCAACTCAGACTTTGATTACCTGTTAAAAGACTCTTCTATGTATTTTACTGCACATTCTCTGTCATGTTGCTGCTAAAACTGCACAGTCATATTTATCACTGTTCTGCATTTTTCCCACATGTAACTTCTGTTCTTCATCTTTACACACAACTCTCTGCTGCTTGAATACAGTACTTGTCAAAATACTGTATTTATCCTCACTGTAGCTGTTGTCAATTGGACTGAACGTTGTCTTGTCTTGTCTCATCTAGTTGTATTGTTGCTTTTTTTCATGCTCTTTTGTCCTGTCTGCACTCGTGGTCGTGTGTTCAGTTCTGTTCCGCTCTTGTGTCGCACCATGGTCCTGGAGGCACATTGTTTAGTTTGTATATGGTAGAAGTGACAATAAAACCTACTTGATAACTTGATAACTGCACATGAATAGAAAGTATAATTAAGATGACATGCTAGCTCATTTGCATACGTCCGTTTGTAAACTCAACCTGCCACTCCTCCAATGAATAAGAACTTTACCTTTTTAAAGAACCTATATATAGGCTGGATATTTTACAGCATCGCCTGGTGCTCAGCAGAATACTAAGACCATGTTTTCATATATTTCTATACTGTTTCTTTCGTTCACATTTTGCTGGATATTATGCTCAATTTTTCACATTTTACACAGTATTCATCTGAGACATCCACAAACATAAAAAACTCATCTTGCCAATTAAATTCAGTCTGTCTTTCTTTGACTGACAGGGTGGATGCAGCCTGTGATAAAGACAAACACGGGAGATGTGGTCGGCTCGGATGTGGTCATGAATGTGGGTTCTCGTCTCGTGCTGACTTGTGAGGGTGACAGTCCAGTGACGTGGATCCCTCGACTGTATAAACACAAACGTTACATCAAGCCCAGTGGAAACCGCTCTACCTTCACTGTGGGAAAAGCCACTTTGGATTTGACAGGCACTCACAAGTGTGGATACAACAGCAGCAATGCCAACTTCTCATCTGTGCATGTATTTGTAAGAGGTGGGTGTAGTCCTGCTGAGTTAAAATCAACTTAATGAAGGCATGAATGGTTTGGGTGAGGTTGACCATGTCTCAATTTCCATGCATTAATACATTAGAACATTACAAGTGTTTTATCATAAATAACATCATGCCTTGGCCTGGATTTGGTCACTGCTAAAGATCATCATAGCTGTGATAGTATTCGTAAGAATACAAGACCTGATGTGTTCTACTGCTCTTATACAGCAGTTTTATAAAGGAAAGGGGAATTCTAAGGATTTTTAAAAATCTGTACATTTCCAGATGTAAACAAAATCATTGAAAGTGGTTTGATGTGAACTGTAGAGAAACATTCTGACGTGTATTTGTTTACAGTGTAGGTGACAGGAACCAGGGGTCACATTTTGTGTCCAAAATGAACAGTTAATGTACACCTGTCTGATTTTGGTACACCTTGTATGTACTTCTCTACCATGAATGTATGTTAAAAACGAAACACTACACTGGTCAATATGTTTTTGTAATCACTGCATATAATAATATAACTCAGTGTGATGTAACTTTTAGAGACATTGCAACTCTTTAAATGTCTGTTTCCTATCAATAATTGTGACTCTCTAGAATGAGATATCTCACATCAAAACATTCTGAATATATGTGTTTATATCACAGTGCTTTTTCAGGATATTTCAGGTTCTCGAATTTGACTGGTTGAATAACGAAGGCAGAAAAAATACTCCGCGCACGCCCACACATATATATTTCCACAAGTATTAACTGAATTATATTTTGTAAAGCGAACATTTCTAATCCCAAGATTTTACATGCTTAAACAGTGTGCAAAATCGTTGTAGCATAGATCTATATAAAGATCTGAAAAAAATGATGGAAAAAACAATGGAAAACAGTAAAGCAACGATTATCTGAGGTCAAAGAATGACACAAAAGAATGGTCAGAGGTGTGGTGAAAAGAACGGTCAGAACCTACAGTTGTATGAAATGAAGCTCATGACATAAACCTTCTGACCTACAGATCCAAACATCCTCTTTGTAACTTCCAACCGGAGTGTGGTAATGAAGGAGGGAGAGAACGCCGTCCTGTCCTGCCTCCTCACTGACCCTGCCGGCACTGACGTCCAGTTGCGAATGGACAACGGGACGGCTCTCCCCCCTGGCATGAATGTGACCTATGATCCCAAGAAAGGGATGCAAATCTGGAATGCCCAGCCTTGGTACAACGCTGACTACATCTGCATCGGCACAATAAGAGGAGTGAGGAAGACATCTGCAGTCTTCAGTCTCAACATCATGCGGAGTGAGTGCTAGTGGCTGTCAGTGCTCTTCCCAGGTCAATTTACCCGTTTTGTTGAAATGAAATAAGTACATTTACTCTACAAAGAACACATTTAAATATGGCATTTCTCCACATATAATATGGCATTTTTCCACATTTAAATATGGCATATTTATTTGATATTTTCCCTTAATTTATAGCTAAGAAAAAATACAACAAAAAATAGAAAATAAAAATGTGCCATAACTTTTAACATTTTATATTCAGCAAATAAGCAGTAATTGTACGTAAAGATCTGAGGAAGTCTTTAGAAGATGTGTACTTATAATCACAGTTTTCCCAAAACACGTACCCAAACTTTTGCATTCAACTGTGTGTAGCTTGCCGTGACAGCAAAGTCTGTGTGGTTGTTCTACAGGAGCACGTTTTCCACCATACGTCTTCTTGAAGAGTAGCGAGTACGTGCGACTTGTCGGTGAGAGACTAGAGATCAGCTGTTCTACACACAACCTAAACTTCAACTACAACGTCACCTGGAGCCACTCCTCTAGAGAGCAGGTAACCACTGGCGGCATGTGAAACTTCCTGTGGGTTTCATTTGCTCTGCATCTGAACTCAAATTCTAGGTTTGAGGGTGTTGTGAAAAAGCATATTGGTGTTAGTAACTTGGTTGAATAGCAGATGTTGATTTCAATATAGCTTTTCAGGCTTGAAAAACAGATGTGGACTACGTGAGCACTAGTGTACATCGCTCTGGATAAGGGCATCTACTAAAAGCCGTAAATGTGAATGTAAATTATATATCTGTTCTGGTCTCTTAATAGCCATGCAAACCTGAAATGCACCAACAGCATAAACAAACTCCTGTTTTTTTTTTATTAACAGTTACCGAACCCAGAGGAGAAATCTAAATCGAAGGTTGATGGGTTGGAAATTGTGAGTATTCTGACCATTCCTAAAGTGATCCTGTCGGACTCAGGTAACATCACGTGTACAGGAATTAATGAAGCTGGAATTAACAGTTCTACCACACAACTGCTTGTAGTCGGTAAGAGCTTACATTTGCATATTGTGTACACTACACAGTTCCACAAATACATACTTCCATTCACTCGCTTTATCGGGAAACAAACTTTTAAGCCAAGCGCTACTGTTTCAACTGCCTGTCCTTCACACCATCCCAATAATTACATTATAGTAGATAGAAAAATGTTTGTGAGCTTAACAAAATCTCTTTTTCAAAGACAGAAGCAAGTAAATGAGATATCATTTCAGTCCCATGGATACGCTTAAAACTCATTTTCTTGTGATGCTATAAATGTTACGATAATAAGATAAGATAGATACTGTATGTATCAAAGTAATAAAAATAATGTGTTGTTTTTGTCCCCAGAGAAACCTTACCTCAGACTCACCCCAAAACTGCCCTCCAGCCTGAGTCATGAGGGTCTGACTGTTAACGCTCCTGAGGGAGAAGATGTAGAGTTGGGGGTCTTCATTGAGGCATATCCACCTCTAAAATTCCAAGGCTGGGAGTTTCCCAATACCTCAGAACCAGAAAAAAAGTTCTTCACCCATAATTACAGGTCAGACGACAAACTTATATTCCATCTTCAAGCAATAAAATAAGAAAAGTAACTTACATTTTCTTGATTTGACAGTCTTGTTCTTCTGAAATGATTTGAACCTCACAGGGTTTGTACGTTAATTCGTCTAGGGTTCCTACTGTAATAGAACAAAAGGTTATTGTTTTACATTTTTAAATGTAGTTTTAAAAATTGTAAACCGGTAGCAGGATTTATAATTTTGAAAATAAGTACTAAAAGTGGAATATATCTCAACAAATATATATAAAAAGATACGTTATAATGAAATACCTAAATTTTGTTTAATAGGCATGAAACAATGTTGCTTCTAAGGAGACTGAACTCCAGAGATCAGGGAGAATATACCTTCTACGCTAATAGCAGCATGGCTAATGCTTCCATTACGTTCCGCATCCAGATGTATCGTAAGTAATGATTGTTTAATCAGTTTCCTCAAATCTCCTCCTTTTTATGATTTAATGAAGCTTCATTTCAGCAATTTTTTTTATTCACAACAATCAAAACTGAACACATATAAATTAGATATCAAGCATTGTTGAAGATTTAATTTTGTTGTTTAACAGAGAAGCCAGTTGTTTTTCTGAGACAGACCAATGGAAGCTCCATAACATGCACATCATTAGGCTACCCAGCTCCCGTTCTCCTCTGGTACCAGTGTCCAGGGACCAGGCCAACGTACGTGACTGATCAACTAATTTTGTTTATGTTTCGTAAATAAATACACACATGCATTATTTGAATATATAGACATAATATCCTGAGCAATATGTTTACATAAGATAAGTATAAAAGATGAAGATCAACTATAAAGCAAAAAAAGCAAATGAAATTGATCATTACAGTATACAGCTCCAGAAAAAAATAAAAGACCACTGCAAAAATGTTCAGTTTCTCAGGTTTGATCGTTTATAGGTGCAGGTATTGAACAAAGCAGCTTTGCCTTAGTTTTTAAGAACTGCTGACAATATTTCTCCCAATTTCCAAATAAAAATATTGTTCTTTAAAGCATCATTTTAAAGGAAACGACAAAACATCAGAATAAGAGAAATGATGCAGCGTTTACAGAACTTGAATAATTCAAAGAAAACAAATCTCTCGTTCACTCAAACAAAATGGCAATAATTACCTTTGACGAACTTCTAGTAGTGTTTTTCCATCAAACTGGTCTCATTGCGAGTCGATTACAGCAGTGTTTTTATACTTTTCCTTATTAAATAAGATGTGATTTAGGTGATCACTAATCAGTACCTCATAAAGCAGAATGATGTGCTTGTGTAGGAATTTAAGAGACACTGGCATGGAATGGTTTCATACTTGCAGTGGTCTCTTATTTTTTTTCCTGAGCAGTATTATTTATTCCTTTGTTCAGGTCTTGTTTGCAGAATTCTTGGAATATTGAATAAAACGTGAATATTTTGAGTGAATACTTTGTAATATTGAAATTGTATATTTGTTATTGTTGTATATAAAATAACAAAAAACATTCATATGGATTTAAAACTTATGAATGCTAGAATATATTACATACAATTAAATATCACTTCACATATTACCTTTGAAGAGTACAGCAGGACAAATGCTATAATTTTCTTCTTCTAAGGTCTAAATGCCTTTTAAAGAAATGACATGAAAATCTCTAAACAGTATTTGATCAAAAGTCCACATAATCTCTCCAGATGTAGAGAAAACTCCACCATGGAGATCCCTAATCCAACTCCAGCAGAGACGTACGAGGTGCAGAGGGAGGAGTATGGGGCAGTAGAAGTGGAAAGTATTCTAAATATTGGACCATCCGATGAGAAGATGACTGTAGAGTGTGTAGCTGTAAACCTGGTTGGTGAAGACAGCGATACATTTCCTGTAGAACGACCTGGTAAGAAAATGCAATTAGAAAACTGCTAATAAGTCTAATTGCTGTTCTTTTAACTGCTATAGTAACACCATTATATAAATATCATAATGTATTTTGGTGTATATAGATCTGTATATATCATAGTGTATAACAGTATATCATCCCTAATGGAACAAAAGCTTATATATAAGTTTTTGCCATTTTTATAACATAATTTGAAAATACTTGCTGTCATTCACATTGTCTGAAAATGTCCCAATGAATGGATGAATGGAAATGATCACCTACAACAAAATCTCGTCACATGAACTTACATTAATGTTTCTTTGGAAGAATCCTGAAAATGATCATTGATAAAGATGTTATGTCAAGATTCTTTTTACCTTTGAAAGCTTCTCCACACTTACACATCTCATTTATAAACATGGATCTTTAATGAACTAAAACAGTTCTTTTATCACATCAGACAAAGACCTTTTTGTGGCACCTTTTTAAAGAGTGTGAGACACTTGTACTGTAGATCTATTTTTTGAATTACTATAATAAAATTAGGTTTAATACAGTTTTAGATTGATGTGGAAGTTACTGTAGTTAGTTAGTTTGGAAGTTAATTCTTTTAACAATGTGCAAATTTGTAATTCTTTTAACAATTTTGTTTCGCTGTAGAAAAACTGTTCACCACAGCACTGGCTGGAGCCATAGGCGTGATGGCATTTCTCCTTCTTCTCCTCATCATCCTCATTTACAAGTACAAACAGGTGGGAAATCCAGTTCAACCGTTTTTGTTTTTTTCTCAAGTACTGTTACATGTGCTATGATGGCAGTATGACTATGTATCAGCTGTGTAATAACATAGACTGTGCTTCACACTTTTTTCCTGCAGAAACCCAGGTATGAGATTCGGTGGAAGATCATAGAAGCCACAGACGGAAACAACTACACATTTATCGACCCCAGCCAGCTTCCTTATAATGAAAAGTGGGAGTTTCCCAGAGACAAGCTGAAACTCGGTATGTCTGGAGCGCCCAACTCTGGTCCTGGAGGGCCAGTGTCCAAAACAGTTTGGTGATTTCTCATGCGTGGAGTTTAGTTTTTCTGCAATATGTGAAATAAGCAGCACCTCATTAACTTTAGTCGGTCTATTCTGTTATTTTTATTCTCCATTTTCAGTTACTGACAGCACATGCAAGCTTAATGAAACACATACTAAAACTCAACAATTGTTGTTGCAGGCAAGATTCTTGGGGCAGGAGCTTTTGGAAAAGTGGTGGAGGCTACAGCATACGGCTTGGGGAAAGAGGACATTGTGACTAGAGTGGCTGTGAAAATGCTCAAAGGTCAGAGATCCTCTTCCTGATTTATGGAAAGTCCTGCTTTACACAGCTTCATTTCTACTTTGTTGGGACACACTTGATTTCGCCATTATTCATTTTAGTCTGGACTCTTGAAACAATGCAGTAAAACCTTTGGAAAATTGACTGCATAATCAGTATAAAAGCAACTATACTTTTATTACTATTTCTTATTAATTACTTTCATTTATTTATTTATACTAGCTAACATTATGACGTGTCGAAGGTGATTATCTATCGTTTATGATTATCTATCGTTTTGTAAAAGACAATAGAACTGAACTGTTAAATAAAATAATGGCCCTTTTACAGCCAGTGCCCACTCCGATGAGAAGGAGGCTCTGATGTCAGAGCTGAAGATTCTGAGTCATCTTGGACACCACAAGAATATTGTCAACCTGCTGGGAGCCTGCACATACGGTGGTAAGAGAGAAAGACACAAAGTGAAGTCTTATACTTAATTCTAATCCAACAAAAACTTGCTATTAAATATAAAAACCTACTCATGTTCTCTCAGCAAATCTGAGTCATGCATCTTTTAGCCCATAAATTTTAGAATTTCTGGGTACTTTGTGTAGGTTTGGTTTCCACTGTATGCACATTTTGTGAATCCATCTCCAACACAGTATATGTCTAATGCCCTGGTGGCCAACATGTGGCTCTTTGCCTGGTTTCACTGAGAGTTTGTGTGTGTGAGACAGTGCACACAATGTTCATTGTTGAAAATGACTGGCTTGTGGTTTTAGTACTTTCAATTTCTGTCATTATCATGTTGGTGTGTGACATTTATAACAAATCTGGCTGAGCAGAGGTGTGTGTGAGGAAGGGATGGGTGACGTGTGCCCATGTGTATAATGTGGCTCTTTGCGGTAACACAGTAAAAAATGTGGCTCTTGGTCTCTGACTGGTTGGCCACCCCTGCCCTATCACATACAGCATGCATCCCCAGTGTCCCGGAAGTGATCGTGAATTTTCTGAGCATGTGCGCACTTGATGGCCTGGGACAGATTGGCCCTTGCTGTCCTCAGAGCAGCCTTCTCACCTGATCTAAAGGTAGTGTCTTGGATCCTCAGCAGTGTGTGCGCACCTCCGCAGTCATCCACGGCTTCTGGTTGGGGCATGTGGTGATGGACTTGGAGAGAGTAACACCATCAGCGACCTGGCTGATGTAGCTGGTCAATGATGTCGGCACTCCTCCAGGTTGGTAGAGCCATCGTAGGTTGCAGCCTCCCTTAACATGTCCCAGTCAGTGCACTCAAAACAGTCCTGAAGCACAGATATGGCTCCTGGGAGCTAGGTTCAGAACAGGCTTGGCATGTTTAAAGAATGAAGTTTGTTGCATTTTCAAGAAGAGTGTGTGATAGCACAGGTTCCTCATTAGCTGCAGAGGCAGAGCACAAGAAAACTCATTCTAACTGTCATGTGGTAAAATAAATAGCTGAAAGTAGGGGTAGGTCGAAGGTAAAGACTAACACCAACATTTGTCAGAATGTTATGCAAAGTGATTAGTAATCTTTCTCAGAAAAAGCCATTCTTTCTCAGAAAAAGCCATTCTGTAGTTAACTGCAAACTCTACATGTGCCTCAAGCAGGAGTGCAAAAGGACAGAGTGTGCTTTAAATTTGATATCGGCTTGACTGGAGAACCTGTGTTGTCGCTTGCCAAAGTAAAAGCAATCTATATTTTTCACTGAAGCTTGTCTGCATGTGGGTGCAGCCTGTATATGTTGTTGGTGGCTCACATGAAATGCCTGCCAGCACTTGACTACAGCACTTCAAAGGTCCGTGAATGCATTTGTTTGTGATGGGGAACCTATAATATTCTCCCAGAAAACTAAATTACATAAATCATTATCATCATATTTATTCCCTTATCTATGACATATCTCCCCCTAGTGGTGATATTAGATGTATTAGGGAAAATTCTACACTTTCCTCAAAATTATTTTTTATTTTGGACAGCCCTGTCTGATTTGGACTCTGACTTTGCAGGGTGAGAAACTGTAAAATTGTTAGTTTCCCATCGAACTGAGTCTTTTGGGACCAAGAACATTACAAATATAATCCTGACTCAATTTGGAGAACAATGTTACAGAAACAAATCCACTTAAAAAAAAAAAAAGCAAATCAGAAAAGGTCCTGATGCAGTTAACTAGAGGAAAAGTTTTAAAAAATATTTTGCAAATTAGGTTAGTGCTGTGCTTTTTTTTTTTTGCGATTTGTTTTGGATCCAGTATTTTGAGTCTTATGGACAGGCTTCTTAAGGACATCCTTTATGACCTTTTATCAGTTGGTAAGATGGCCCACTGCGTCTTGGCTGTCTGTTACAAAGAAGCTTATTGATCACCTTATAGTTCTGAGCCTTGGCACTTATGATAGATGTAGTACTTCAGGGCAACTATTGCTCTCCCTACCTCTCCCCCTCTCCTGTTTCAGGGTTCATGATAAGGCGGTTCTGCTGTTGACAGAGATATTTGTAGGAATATGAAAATGGCCTAAAGGGTAAATGCTTTAAGTTGAGTTGCGAAAAGCTGAGTTGAGTTGAAAAGTATGTTCCTTCTTTTTTTACATCAGTTTTTTATATTAAATAAAAAGCCTGTTTACATATTTATGCTTTCCATGTGAGTTGCAAATATAACAAGTTTTTGAATAATACACACATTGCACTAGTGTATCCATTAAAAACCTCAAGGTAAAGTTAAAAAACAAATCTGGTTTGCCAGATTCTTAAGCCTGATCTCTCTAGCAAACAGACTTTCTGTGAATAACTTTAATTGGCTAATTGGCATCATTTGCAAAAAGCAATGCTCCATTGAAAAGCTTTTAGCTTTACTGGCTTTCATGACTCTTTGGCTTTTCAAGGATGCGGCTGACAAAAGAACATTTAGATGGTACACCAGTATACAACATATATTACAATGTTTAGTTTTTTTTTCTGAGTACCAGCAAAACTGCAGTGCCACATTTAAAAAGGTTATAAATGCTTAACTGCATGCAATGACGCCTGTTGTCCAATTACATGATTTGCTGAAATTAAAACAAATACACATCACAGATGTACACATATCTTCACATTTTTACACAATTAATGTTTATTTAATAAAGCACGCTTCTCAAATATTTAAACCCTTGGTAAACTATTTGAAATACAATGATCAACAAAAAAAAGAACAAACGGTTATCATGTTTTGTTTTCTTTTCCAAATCTATGTGTTGCACCCATTTGTTGGTCCCTCTTCATTTAATACTTTGTGCAGCTGCCTCTTATAGCTCTGAGTCTTCTCTGATAATGCTTATTGAGACTGGAGAACATGTGGCAAAAGATTTGAGACTATTCCTACAAACAGAATCTCTCCAAATCCTTCAGATTTTGTGTCCATGCTTGTGAAGTTTCCTTTTTTAGCTTCCTTTTAGGTTTAGGGCAGAGGATTGGGATGGCATAGCAAAACTTAGATTCTAGAACCTAGAGTCACAGATATACCACCATATTTCACTGTGAAAAATTAGGTACTTTGTGCATTGCTATCCATGTGTATACACCATACCTACCTGTTTTGGTCTTATCTGACCAAAGAACATAAATTTCATTTGAAGTTCAAGTAACATCTAGCAAACTAGGCATTAGTGTTTTTGGTACTTGAGCGGAAACTTACTCTTGGCATGAACTTGTGGTTTCGTAGGCGGCATCTGATTGTAGTTTGAGATACATTCTGATGATCTAGAATGCATTTCCACGAGAAAATGGAAAATGTAATGGAGTGGTTGCCATGGTAACTGTGGTCGATGCTAGGTTGTTACTAATGGTTGCGACGTCGATACTAGTGGTGCAGCAGTTACATTCTGGATGTCTGGTTCCATTTAGCACCACTGTGAACAATTCTTGCTTAAGCAAACCTGCTCTCACACCAAACCTGCTCTGTTTACACCTTAAACACTTTTACATTTATCAGACACTTTTATCCAAAGCAACTTTAATTCCTTAACTACAGGGGGCAGTCTCCCTTGAGCAGCTTGGGGTTAAGGGTCTTGCTCAGGAACGCAGTGGTGGTGCTGAAGGTAGGATTCGAATCCACAACCTCTTGGTCCAAAGACAAGTATCCTACCCACTAGGATTTTGGAAATTAAGTTCCCTTTTAAGAGGGTGGGGAATAGACAGACATTCAAACAGCACAGAGAAAAAGTTGACATCTAGCATCTGGCTCTCACTCAAACTAACACACTTTATTCTCATCAATGTTCAAAGTAATCACCTTTTTAAAAATAACCTGTCACACTACCACACTTCATTGTCTTTCAGACACAGTTTTCACCCTGAAAAGTTAAGATATGGCATCAAATTGGCTAGCTGAGCTGGTTAGCAGCTTGCTAGCTAAATAACAGTACTAAAATAAGGGTACTCAGGTGGATTAATTTCTGAAAAACTACCACAACACATGTTTCTTTTCATAATTGACCTGCACTTCAGTGTCTATAAGGCTGCTTCTATACATATTGTGTCTTTAGATCTCAGAAGTAACTGATTGCTTTGTGTTTGTCAATTTACACCTGCCGTAGTGGTGATGTCATTATTCTCACTCCGACACTCTTTCTCCCCATACATTATGGAGGTGACTTGACCACAAAAATAAAATCTTAAGAATGATTAATATTCAACCTCTGATCAACCAATGAAAAAGCTGTATGCATGTGCAGTATTAACATTTTATCATTGGGACTGTGCCAAAATTCCAAACAGGCTTTTACAAGAAGATGCAGCTTTTTCGGTTATAATAATAATAATAATAAAAATATATAAGAAAAACGATAGTTTGATTGCTGATACAATCACACCAACATCTGCACTTCCCCACCTGTAAACCTTAGAGATTTTTTTGACCACTTAAACTGTCCTCCTCACTGTACAAGGTCAGTGTAGATATAGTTCCTCTTTGAGAGTGACTCTTAAACTCTCCAGTTGTTTTAAATTTATTATTGTACTAATACTAGAAAAACACCTTTTGTTCAGCTTATTACTTGTAGCCGTTTCTTTATTTGTGCAACTCAACAACCTTTTGACGAATATCACTGTCGAAGCCATGGCTGACTATTTAAGTGTTCCCTATTCCCCCAGGTCAACCGTGAAACATAAAATATGAATGGGATTGTACTTCAGTTGGATTGATAAATGAATGGGAATATAGTTAGTAAAGTAAGGAAAAATATTTATCTAATGATATTACTTCGGGTTTCTTCATTTAATCAAAATTTAGCTATTTTGAATGAAAAATTAGGCAAGGCAAGGATAAGCAATAAAGAATGTATTTTACAGCCAGCTTTGCTCATGTTTGCCAATATTTTTAAAGGATACTGTAGGTTTTTGGTTTTTGTTGACACTGACAATACTCTCATTTGCATCAAATGTTATATCTGGTTCCGTATAGCATTAAAGTATTTTAGCAATTATTAAAACTCATAGAACCTTTTTTGTACCAAACAGAACTCCTGTTGCTAAAAGTATTGTATCATTGGCCTGCATTATTCTGGACTGCTTCTATGTGAAAGAGGGAGGTTTTGAACAGGTGAGTCATGCAATACTTGCAGTAGGTGTCACTCAGGTGTGGCCATGTTGATGAGACAGAGAGTTCAGGACACGGTCACTTTCTACATAGTAACATCTCCGATATCACGCAGTGGGTTTTTTCAAGCCACAGCCAAGACAGTTCATTATGGGGAGACGCTGATTGGTATCAAATTCCACAGAAGTCTTCAAGCAGAGCTGTTTTAAAATACTACAGTCTAGTAACCTGTTCAGTGATCTTTCTGCAAAAACATCTGAGTTAAAAGGAAGCTATGCTTTTCCAAGAAGTTCAGTTCCCATCAGTTAAAAGGGAGAACGGCTCTATCTGATTCCTTAGCCCGCTTTTACTATCTCAACCTCCACAATTTTAGCTTAATCTCTCCCATTTGCTTTTATTTATTTGTAAACAGAATATATATATATGTATGTATCTGTGTATGTATGTATGTATGTATGTATGTATGTATGTATGTGAGCCTTTTATCATCAGTGTTAAAGTAACATAGCAACATCCCCCCAAGAGGGTCCTGTCTCAGGTCAGCATTCCACCCCCATCAAGGTGAGAATGCAGCTCTTGTCCCTTGCCTTTTGCTTTTATGTAACCCACTGGTGGAGGGTTGACTGATAAAATACAGTATTTCCACACATTGCTGGAGAAATGTTGTTTTGGTAAATTATTCTGTCTACTATCTTCATGGTCTGTTAGTGGTTAATCAAGATCCTGTGACTGAACTTCTGGCTTTCCACAACCAACCACAAGGGCCTATCACCCATGCGTAGGCATTATACAACATTCTTCTGTTTGTAGGCCTATTGAAACGGTCTGCAAAACTTCTACAAGTTAGGTTTCAATTAGAGTTATTTATTAGATAGCAAGAAAACTTTGTGTGATTAGTTTTGCTAGTGTTTATCGTAACTCACACTGTTCTGATTGTCCATTTTGATCTGTCCATATAACTTGTATGTTTCAAAAACTGATTCAGCTAAAATTCTCATCTACTGTTTTATTCAACTACATGATGTTTGTTGTCTAATTTATTTTTTGAAACCTACAATGAAAAATGATCAAGTCGTTTTTATATTCTGTGGTATCTAGGTAGATCTAGCTAAGCCAGATCTACTATTGATTAGTCAAATTAACCACCAACATAATTATAAACACAGTGCAGTCGACCAGTCATGTATTTTGTGAGGCAAAACGTAACTCTAGGCCTTCCAGAAGTTGTAGATTTGTCTGTGAGCAGTCTAACTACTGGGTTTGTGTCAGTCATCTCTGCACCAGTCTGCTCTACACAAGGGCCCTTTACTAAAAGTAAAGACAGACTTCACACAAAGTAATCTATGTGTTCATCTATCTGTTACAAGCTTTAAATAAATCACCTTCTTTTACAATGCTGTTAGCTTAGTGCTAAAATACTGTCCTATGGGATAGTAGCAGAAATTAGAATTGTTTTAAAAGTGTGTTTTTTCTCGTGTTTGACTGTATTGTTTTAATATTTACATCTAAAAGTAAAAGAGTGATTCTGATAGAGTTTGTCACTTAATTTTACATAATTAAAATTACAGCAACACCGTATGTTTGTTTTTATCTACAGACATCTTTCTGCGGCTAAAGAGTACAGAAAATTGTAAAACCAGCAGTTCAGTTGCCAGGACTTTACTGCACAGAACTATAGGTGATGTTTATATATCATGGACTGCTACCCAGAGGACTCTGACTGACTGCTGCATTAAAGTGAAACAAATTATTAGCTTTTATCTTGTTTTACTCTTGTGCCTAAAGTAATTAAACTTTACATATACATTACTTTCTCTTTTCAGTACGGCAAATTATGTGGTAGTGTGATAGAATTTTGAATGTCTTTAGTGTTCCTGTTTAGTTTTGTAGTAGAATTCTGGGAATTCTGGAATGATCATTTTTTACACTGGACAGTGGAATCATCTGCGAAGTGCACTGAGACTCTGAACAGTTAATTATTAATAATAGATATCATGTACCAGAATTCAATGATAAAATATCATAATTTAATAGAATGTAAGTTGTAAATGGGGCATTTGGCTGACACTTTTATCCAGAGTGACTTAGTTACAGGGACAGTCCCCATGGAGCGAGGGTTAAGTGTCTTGTTCAAGGACACAGTGGTAGAAAATTACTTTGTGGTCATTGGGGTTCAGAGACAAGTGCTCTACCCACTAGTCTACTACCACCTTATATTGTAAGTGAGTAAGTACTGTAAAATTACTACAGTGAAAATAGACAAATAGCCAATGAAGTGTAATTTTGCAAACTAGCTTACATATCATGATAATAGAAAAATCAAATTGCTGAAATTTTGACAAATCACGATATTTACTTATATAATTAGAAGTAGACCTCTCTCTCTCTCTCTCTCTCTCTATCTCTCTATCTCTCTCTCTCTCTCACCACACACCTATGCGTAGATTGAAGTCTTACCTATAAGAATGTCTTCCTCTTGCCCTCTCGTCATACTCATGTCAGTAGACTACAGAGTGAATCTGATAAGAGAGAGTCACAGGAGAATGAAGGAAAAGAGGCAAATGTTTAGTAGTAAGTGCACTCTGACAGTTTTGCTTTCTCTCACACACTCCCTCATTCAATCATGAAAAGCTGTCAGCAGTGTTTATAGTTCGTGTACAGTGCAGACTGATGGGACTGTGGGGCTCTGAAAATTCTTTCAAATATTCAACTATCCTTTAAAGATTGCCAACAGCCCCAGCAGTGCGGAAATAATCAGATAATAATAAAGTAATTGTGTAAAGACACTCATACAGGGATTTTTACATGCATTGCACAGGGGGCAAGATCCATGTCAGAGTGGATCTCTCTCTCTCTCTCTCTCTCTCTCTCTCTCTCTCTCTCTCTCTCTCTCTCTCTCTATACCTCTCTCTTTCTGTCTCTCATATACGCACACACGCAGACTCTTTCAGGTGTGCTGTTAACCCTGAATCAGCGATTAAACAACCATACCAATACTGTGTAGCAAAAGTTCCACACTGTCCTCCCAGGTTGGTGGAGTTAATGAAAAAAGGCAAAAATTTTACTACTTGAGCATCGAGTTTACTGCATCAACCCATCCCCCACCCTACTCTACTCTCAAAAGTGCAGGCTTAAACCACTGTCAGGTTTGAGTCCGCACTTTTGTTTCAGTGTCACAAATGACCAAATTTAACTAACATGTAAATGATAATAGATTATATGCACTATTTAAATATACACTAGAAGGGCCAACTATGTAACGAGTTCAAAAACCCATTATTGCATAACAGACAGGTCTTGTCTTGTGCTAATCTTTCACGATCTCTGCTGGCGTCTCTGGTAGCCAGTTCTTTTACAAACATGTCTCTGAGCTCACACCCCAATACAAAACACTCACATGTCCCTGCAAACTTGCTGATGGCCTGATTGTCTTGCTGTAATGATAATGTGTCAGATAAACACCTCACAGGAAACTTTACTTAAAGAAAGAAAAAATGTAGGTGTACTACAAAAAGGTTTCTTTAATTTTTAATAGTAGCAGAGCCCCTTTGGTGCTCTATATAGATCCATATATAATATTGGATGCAAATGAGAATACTGTTAATGTTGATAAAAATATTTTCCTCAAATCTGGCCACCCTTGGTAAACATGAGCAAAACGGTGTGTAAAATAACTTTGTTACCCAGAGAAATCACTGATGATGTTTTTCTCAACATATTAACAAAAGTCCAAAGAACAGTAATAGAAATAAAATAAAACTTATATTTTATCTTACATGAATGTTTTCCTCAAAGTTGTTTGACACACTTTTTAGCATCCCTTTCTTATTGTGCAGCTTCCTGTGGCAAAGATTACAGTTCTGAGTATTCCCCAACAATGCTTAATGAGCATGGAGAACACATGCCAAAAGATTTGAGACTATTTATCTGCACAAAATCCTTCCAGATCCTTCTGATGTCTACTCGTGGACCCTTCTATTCAGGTCACCAATCAGGATTTCTGTGGGGTTTAGGTCAAAAGACAATGGCCACAGCAAAGCCTTGATTCCAAGGTGAGTGAATCATTTTTATGTTGATGCTGAGGTGTGCTTTGGATCATTGTTCTGCTGGAAGATGCAACCTGTTTGAGTATCCTGGCTGAGGCAATCAGGTTTTGATTCAATATGTGCTGGTACTTGATGTAGTCTATGATTCTATGCATGCAAGTTCTCCTAGACCTTTGGAAGAAAAAAAAGCACAATATCATATATCTGCCCCCATCCCCCATACTCAGGATCAGGTACTCTTGTGCTTGGCTATCTTTGGGTCTAGACTAAACCTACTTCTTGTGTTTGTTGCCAAAAGCTCTATGTTGGTCTCATCTGACCAAAGAGCATGGATCGAATGCAAGTTCTAGAAACGCCTGGAAAATTGCAGGTACCTGAAATTGTTGGTCCTTGATAACAGAGTCTTACTTGTGGTTGTTTGGTAGTCTTTGATTGTAATCTGTGAGATGTTCTGACCCTAAATCATAACTAATTCCCACTTTAGACATCTTCTACATTGTGTATGAGGTCGACATACACTCTCTCCTAGGGTGGTTGTTATCATTCTCTGTTGCTTTAAATCTTATTTATTGTTCTGCTAATGGTAGTGGGCATTTTTAACTGTTTAAGTATTTTCTTGTAGCTGGTTTCTGATTTGTACAGCTTAGCAACCCTTTGTTGCACATCATTGTTGTATTCTGGTCTTTCTCATAGTGATGGGAGAGAAAATATGAGTTGCCTTGTGTGTCAACTCATATTTATACTCCAGTCGTGGTTGACTACTGAAGTGTTTCTAATCACCACTCAATATTAAAGCATAAAATATGAATAGGAATATGCATTTTACTTATACCAC
This sequence comes from Bryconaethiops microstoma, assembly GCA_037577275.1. Lineage (NCBI taxonomy): Eukaryota > Metazoa > Chordata > Actinopteri > Characiformes > Alestidae > Bryconaethiops > Bryconaethiops microstoma. The sequence continues at coordinate 26,622 of JBBJLS010072317.1, forward strand.
ATGTAAATCTGAGAATTTTTTTACAATTTTTTTGTTGATAATTTGAATGAAAGGTAAGGAAAAAAGATAAATAAAGCTTATGCTTATGTTGACCTGAGCTGAGAATATTTGTGGTGAGTACTGTATCTCCAAAACAATACATTTACAGGAGAAGGAACCTCATTATTGGCTTTGTATGGATTTCATTTTGGTTCATCGCATATGATAACAGTGAAAAGAATGTAAAGAACAAAGAGCATTTAAAAATGAGTACGAACAAATCAAAAAAGTAAAATGGAAACTAGTTTGAGGTGCTGTAAAGTAAATACTTTTGAAAAGGTTCTGCTCACATGAGCAATGTGTGACTATATGAAAGAGATGGAAGTCAGATTACATAGGTGAAGATGCTGATTTATATCTGTGCACATAGTTTGTGAAGCCAGTGAATGTCATGTGTCTGAGTGCCACATATCTGTACATCATGATGTTGGTCTCTTTTCACACAGTCAGTGGTATGATAACTGGCACAAATATTTTCTCCAACATCTTTTATATGCACATTCACACATTTCAAACTATTAACTATTGTGTATTGTCAGAGTTTGACATTTAAATGGTCAACCTTCAGAAAAGGCTCATTAGTGACAGTGATCTGGGTGATCAAGACGTTTGTTCAGCTGTGCATACAAAAACTCTGACATTGCTTGTCACAGAGAATCCACACATTCTTAGGGAGAGTGGTAGTGTTAAACATGCCTGATAAAAGCATTCTGTTGAGGTAGCTATCACTGAAAAAACAATGATTGGAATTTGCGTGATTAAAATGTGTCAGTCAACTGTTACATCGCAATTCTTACAAAACTGAACAATAGTAATTGTGTTGATGTAACATATTTTTTCAATGCACATTTAGATTCCAAGCTATTTTTCATTGCATAAGAATGTGACTAATAGTGGCATTTATTTTTCATTACAAATCATAATGTACTAAAAAATAGTCTCAGCCCTGATTGGAGCCCAATGAAATGCCTCAATGCAAAGGGAATGTTACATAGCTGATATCTTGTGGTATGGGCTGCATAACCTTTTTTGTCATCTGCACATCATAGGATTGTGTGAATTCAGTTGTCTGTCTTCTTTTATCGGTGAAGATGCTGTACAGTCAGTGTTTTAGCATGAGAAAATGCATGAGAAAAAAAACTTTTCACCATACGACCAAGTATGGTTTGACAGTCAGGATGTTGGTTTTGTGGTAATCAGTGATAAAGAGGGGACATGAACACTACCCAACCCTGTGAGAGGATACATAACAAAGTGAAGTCATCCGTTATTTTCTCCTCTACCTTGTTCAGCTTCTGTCTGGGGTGATGAATGAATGAACGTGATGGAACTTGTTCGAGAAAGCAGCAATTTGACGGTTGCTGATCCTAAAAAGGATCTTTCTGCAGGCTCTGTTGGAATTTGAAAAATGTCCCCATCTTCAAATGAACGTGGGGTCCCATTACAAGAACAATATAGGGGTATCTTTGTCAAAAATCCTTGTTATGTGGGTTTTTTGCTCTTTCAAATCTTACAGTTGTGCTAGAAAGAATTTCTTTCACCATTCTTACATCTTTAAACATAAATCTGATCATCTCATTTTCATCTAAGTTTCCACAATTTTTAATAATGCAAATGATGTATATGATCTATAGATTAACAATAGTTTAGTATGGGTGATAATAAGAATCAGGAAGCCCTATCAGTCATTTCCCAAATGTCACCTGGATGAGACAAAAGACTACTGAAAGAATGTTCTGTGGACTGATAAGGAAAAAGACAAGATTTATGGGTACAATTAAGAAGTTACATTGGGCAAAAAACAGATGCTGCTTTTCAGCAGAAGAACCTCATCCCACCTGTGATGCAGTATCAGTATTGTGGGTTTATAATCTCTGGATTCCATGTGGAAATTCTACAGAAGAATGTGAAAACTTCTGTCTCAGCACTGAAGCTCAACAGTAGATGTTTGAAGCAAGACAATGACCCTAAAATCACCAGTCAATCAAAGAATTGTTGAAGCTGTAGAAAGTTATTCCAGAGTTCTGGAATAGCTGCACAAAATTCTGCTGTGGCAGGGCCTGAATTGTGCATTGCATGCAAGAAAGTCTACCACATCACTAAGTTAAGTTAGTGCTGTTCAGAGGAGTGGACCACCATGTGTGAAACCGAAATGTTACAGAAAGCATTTGGGTGAAGTCATGGGGCTCACACCAGTTACTGAATGCAGAGTTTCACGTACCATGCTCTTCAGATGTACTATTCGAACTATTCAAGAACTTGCATTTACATTTCACATTTTCTATTGACAGGTTCCAATATATATAAATAAACACACATATATATATATATATATAGACACAGTACTGTGCAAAAGTATTCTGAGAAAATTATATTTAATGACCATTTAACTTAGTATATACTTCTATAAGTAATTATTAGAATACATACAATTAATGCTGATATATTTAATAGGCATTTTATGTGTGTCTATGTGTTTGCTAAATCATAACCAGACCTCTCCTTGTGGAAGCCCGGTATTACACTGTAGTTCTCACCAAAATTAAACAGTTTGCACAGGAACCTAAGACTTTTGCACAGTACTGTATATAATCCTCTGGCACCTCACCCACTATCGGGGGCATATTTCCTTGGGGCCTAATTTAGCACCGCACATTCACACTGCTTGGCTCGGACTGAGGCAGTCAATCATAACACAGATCATATGCCAGCAAAAAAAACAGCCCGTTTAATTCTAGGGATAAAGAGAGGGGTCGAATCCCCCTCAGACTAGACTATTGGATTTGTCTATGTTGAGGAGCCACTAGATATTTCCTAGCAAAGCTGCAACTGAAAGCCATTTTTAATGCCAGATTAGGGTCTTCTTAATGAATCATATCTGTGCGTGCCATTTACAAACAGTGCAGCTGTAGCCTACATAATCAACTAAGAGCAGTAAATATGTATGCATGTAAATGTGTATGTTAGTAGTAACCGTGGTTGGGTGGGTGTGCGTGGGGTGTGGGATAGATGTGCCTATGAGGGTGTTAGGTGGATATGTCAGTTGCAATTCTGTGATTTCTCACATCAAGCACTCACACAAACCACATACACCTACAGAGACAAAAGGGGAAACTGTAGTCTTTTTTTAACAATTACTATTTAACATCAAAACATCAGTGGCTACGTGCTCATCTGTACAGCTGTGAAGTAGTCACCGCTACACAAAGAGACACACACACACACACACACACACACACACACACACACACACACACACACACACACACACACACACACACA
>JBBJLS010072318.1:0-10470 GCA_037577275.1 Bryconaethiops microstoma
ATTTATTGTAATATTAATGTTTTAACACTAACTTAACACTACTGTCCAGTAGTAAACAGGTTTTAAGTATAATTTTTTGGCACAGTACTGTACATACATACATACATACATACATACATACATATATACATACATTAATACATGTGTGCATACACACATATATAAATAAATACATACATAAATACATACATTAATAAATACATATTCATCATACATAAATAAATAAAACTAGGATTGAGGATTCTAAATTGACTGTAGGTGTGAGTGTGTGAGTGAATAGTGTGTGCCCTGCGGTGGGCTGGTGTCCTCCCCAGGGTGAGTCCCTGCCTTGCCCCCTTTTGCCCTGGAATAGGCTCCGGGTACCTGGGACCCAAGTAAGAATTAAGCGGTTACAGAAAATGAATGAATGAATGAATAAATAAACTAACCAGTATGTTTCAATTTTGGATTCTGGATACCGAGTGCTGATTGGTTGTTGAGCGGAGCACCTGACTGACTATTGGTGCACACCGATGTCATGAATGTTGTCTCTTTTGGAAAGACCTGAAACTGGATCAGCATTTTAAAACATGACAGCAGTATTGAAATATTTTTATCCTGGTCTGCGTTGAGTAAATAAGCACATTTATCTGTGTAAAATCAAATAATTGACAAACAGGTTTTCCACAAACACTTTACATGAACCCATTCATTCTGGACTCGCTCAGGATCGCCCTTTAGTGTCAGACCAGTTATTAACTGAAACGTTTGCACTAGCCTGCTCCTACACATCGTACGAAAACCGAGGCAATTTTTAATCTATTTTGAATGTCAGTCAGGCAGCTCTTTCCTGCCAAAGTGTTTGGGACTTCAACACATACAATAAAACACATCTGCTCTTTAACTAAATGCTAGCAGAGTTATATCAGAACTTTAGTGTGTAGATCCTGCGGTTTATTATTGGTTGTAGATAAATAGGCCCGGTCAGGGATAAAGGCAATTCTTATCAAGGCCCAAAAAAACGCATTGTTTATATTAGCTTTAACAATGTTTATCCACTAGGATGGGCAAGAGTATTAGTGCATATCTCCCTTGCAACAGCGAGAGAAAGAGAGAGAGAGAAAGAGAGAGAGAGAGTGGGGTAGGGAGCGAGAGAGAGGGTGACAGTGAGAAAAATAAAGAGAGAATGGGGATGGGGTGAGAAAAAAGAAAGAGAGAGAGGGAGAGAGAGAGAGAGAGAGAGAGAGAGAGGTGCTCTAATAATGTCTCTTGTATCTTTTGACCTCTGGAATAATACACTATGACCTCTCGCAAAACACGTACTGCTGCGGTTGTACACCGTTTTCCTGTAAGAACATGATAGCAAACCTTTTGTGGTTTTCTCTCTGGCGAATTGACTCAGTTTCCAATTTCCTATAACTCTCAGACGCTGTCTGAAACTGTAAGAGGGCACAACTCTTTTATTCAAAGGTTATTGTTGCTATCAGTGTTAAAATGAAAACCGGTTTTCGCTGTATCTTGCAATAGGCTGTATACTTCATGTTAAGTATATATGAGTGGATGCTATGTAGTATATCTTTTAAGACATTAACAATCATTTCAGCTTGTATGTAGTAGTTTTACAGAGATTCTTTCGGTAAAGAACCCTGACTTTTGCACATTTTGCACATTCTTGTACCAAATTGCACATTTTTACTTCTAGTTTAGAGTCTATGTTTATAATTTATTATATATGTTTACCATGTCTTTTGAACTCTGTAAAATCTGGAGTCACGCCGTCTCTTTTCACTGTATACATGTATATAGCTGAGATGACAATAATGTTGACTTTGATTTTGCTGCTGGTGTTTTGCATTTCTAACAACTAACTGAAACCTGGTTGGACCATCACTCTTATGCTCTGTTAGAGATGCATCTAGGACTTCCAGAGGGTCTTGAGTGATTATTCTCATGATACTGTATCTCAAACTTGTACTGATTTCTTATCATATAATAAATAAAGCCAAAACAATGGGAGAGTGTGCTTGGTTGCACCCACCTAGACACCACAGCGGTAATGAATCCGTTTCTGTTGGGTGTTTCATGGATTAAACCCTTTATTTTTAACTAAAAGATAAAACTCAAATGTCCTCTAGTTCCGAGGGTCTCAACGTACACTGTTTCGAGTTTACGATGGTGACGTGGGCAAACTAGTTTAGTGGCGCGCGGTGGAAGAATACGCAGAATGCGCAGAAAACGCAGTAACGCACTGCATGAGTGAGGGAGTACACTTATCTAACCGCAAGTGTTCCATTTGTGTTGCTTTGTTTGTCGACTTTTTGGCCTTTATCGTGGCTTCTGAACAAATTTTTACACTCATTTTTTGTCAGTTTTTCTTAGTTGTGTTTATAGATTTGAAAACTGTGTTAGAATAAGTTATTAATTTTGGCTAGTGTGTGTTTTGACTTACACTAAAATTCCGGGTACATCACTGTCGAAGGAACGGATGTCCGTCGTAACTTGAGGACACCCTGTAAGTGTTTCAGCTAGTGACCTGGTGTTTAGGGCATTGCCCCTGTGATCAGAAGGTTGTGGGTTTGAATCACAGGACTGCCAGTGGCACCAGTGAGGTACTCAAACATGGCAATTAGATGCTACAAGAAAATAAAAGAGGCTGTATTTCTTTGGGTGAGTTAGTTATCATTCTCTACATGTCAGTGACACCAATATGGTAGTGTTGTGTTTGTTTGTGTGGTATCAATCACCAGTCACAGCAGTTTTATAACTTTTTAGATGCATACAGAGTGTCACTGTTAGGTTGGGAGTGGTTTGTCTCCCAAAAACATCCCGCCAGAGTGTTTCTGGGGCCAGAAAATGACCAAAGACGAAAGGCCAGAGGATAACTAACACAAAATCTGCATGAGTTAAAGTCTTAGAACTGTACACAGAACTTAGGCAGCTGGCAGCCTAGTGGTTAGGGAGTTGCCCCTGCAATCAGAAGGTTGTGGGTTTGAATCCCAACTGCTTGTGTCATCACTGAAGTACCCTTGAGCAAGGTACCGTCCCCACACACTGCTCTCCGGATGCCCTTCATTGGTGGCAGCCCCCTGCTTCACTTCACTTGGTGAATGGGTTAAATGCAGAGAAAGAATTTGACATTGTTCACACTGTGGTAAGATAAGATAAACCTTTATAAGATAAAGGTAGTGTGTTCACGAGTGACTGTAAGTGGCCACTTTACTTTACACCAGCAAGGTGAACCTACAAGGTTGCCAGTTGTGGATAATGTATTCCCAGATTTGTCCCATAAGGAGTGCACTATTGCCAATTATAAGTTTATGAACGTATGCCGCTTCAAAGGAATAAACTCTGATGCATTACTTCTTGAAGAAAGCCCATGAGTTGCATATTCTCTGTAATATTTCATTGGCGTATTTGAATTCAATCTGTTGTGAATGATAAGGTGCACCAAAAAACATTCGTCAGCTATTTTCCATAAAGCCTGCATATATTAGCATACGCTCTAATAACTGCAATCTTCCAAAAAATGCTTCAAGAGGATATATTTAAGCCAGTTAGAGATCATTTTCTTTGTTCAGTCCAAGCTATCGAACTTTAAAATTGTATTTTTAAAAAAAGGAAAACTCCGGGTTCTGAAAAGAAGAAGTCAATAAAAGAGGATCCAATAGCCTCCACAGAGACTAATGATGTCCATTGTTTCGGACGGGCTCTGTTGAGAGCTGAATCCTATTAATACTCCCAACAATATTAGATTTTGCGGCTCAACATTGATCAAGGAGCCAACTTCATTACAACATAGTCCAGTTGAGATAATGCATAATTCTCAAGCTTCACCTTTCCTCCTTCATTTCTTTGCATTTTATAACTGCCTACGTGGCTCTGCATTATTATGGACAAATAGCGTTAACCAGATTACTAGCTATCCTCATCACACTGTAATGTTGCACTATACATACTGTATATGTATGGTGCAATACCATCCATTCTACAAGGTTTACATACACTTCCTACTTTTATTTACACTGCCATATTGTCTATTTCTTTTATTGTTTCTGTCATTCCCTGCACTATATTCAATGCTGTAACTGCCTCCTGTGCGATAATAACTTATGGTGTAACACGAGTCACTCCGGAAGGTTAATATCCTGTTCACACTATACTGTTGCATTACATTACTGTACTTTGTTGTTGTGTCTATTTATTGTGTTGTTTGTATTGTTTCTTTTGTAACTTGCACTCTGTTAAATGTTGTTTTATGTTGCACCATGAAAAATGACCTTCAGCCAATTTATGAACAAATAGCTTTAACCACATTATAGCATGACAACATTTCATTCATGCAAAACGTCAGATACTCAACATTTATGGCCGATTCTAAAGACTGAAGTTATAATAACATCTGTTTCAGCATCCTTTGTTATTATGATGATGATGATGATTATTATTATTATTATATACATAGAGTAAAATAAAGTCCTAATAACATCTGTTTCAGCATCCTTGGTCAAATAGCTTTAACCAGTACACTCAAGATTTTAAGTGATTTCTTAATTAAGTGTACTTTTTGTGCCAAAGATGCCACAAAAATAAGATTATTCTTATGATTATAATTAAGGAGGCTAAAACAGATGTTACATGGACAGCATTTCAACTATGTGAAATATCAAATGTTACTCTAAATTTATGGGCAATTCTACAGTCATAATATCTATTTCAGCATTTATTATGATTATTATTAGCAGTAGTAGTAGTAGTAGTAGTATTTGCAAACAGCTTAAACCAGATGCACCAACGGTAAGCACCCATTGACTTTGACTGATTTCTTTATGCAGGCCTGCAGTTGTTTGCCATGTCCATTCCCATAGTTTTCACTCACAATAGAACATCAGAGGCAGAAGCATTACTATTGTTTAGGAAGCACTTTCGAAGGACAATATAAGCTTTCTGCTAAACGCGTGGCCAGAGTACGTCATGTGCTGAGCGAATGGCCCGTGGTTTATTGAAATCAGTGTAACTTCATAGGCTTTTCATTTATGAAAAGTTAAGAAGCCCCTGATTGAAAGTAATGTAAACAGCACCGGGACAGGTGCAGAGGAGCAGGTGCTCAGGTCCAGGACGTATTTGAGCATTTGTTTGCTTTTGGAGATGAAAAGAAAAGAGCGCTGCTTTAGACTGCGAAAAGGAAACTGGGCCAGCGTTCTGGGATGAACTATTGAGTTATGCTTTAATCCCCACCAAAGCACCTGCTGCACACTTGGCCATTTCGTATTTAAGCATCTTACTAGTGTTAAAGGTCATGCAAATCAGCATATCCAAACACGCTCCAGTATATGTGTGTGTGTGTTTTATTTAAATTATTATTTGCCTTGAGATAAACAAACGACTATTCAATAGTTTTGTATTAAAGCTTGGGGCGGCTGCTTGGGGATTATTCAAACATACATGATTTCGCTCGTGAATATTTTAACCTGTTCTCCACCCAAAGTCTGGGCAAGTAAATAAATAAATGACTTCCCTCATTTCGACCTCATTTCACATTTAAAGCCTGAAACAGATCACGCACGCATCGAGGAGCAGAAGAAGCCTAATCCCTGGATGCAGACATGTTACTCTGCATTGCTCGCTTGATAATGACCACATTACAGTTCAACAACATCTTCAATTCATGTGAAAAGTCAGCATGTATGGGCAATTTCAAAGACTAAAGTAATAAGAACATATGTTTCAGCAACGTTATTACTATTATTATTATTATTATTATTATTATAGACAAATAGCTTTAACCAGATCCACTCCAAATCCATTGATTTTAGCTGATTTCTTAATTAAGTGTACTTGTTGCCATCAAACGTTTTGTAGCTATACAACCGTAGCTCATCTTTTTGTGGACGGTATATAATAATAATGTTTTGTTTAGATAGCATATCATATTTTTAAAGGGCCTGTATCATATGAAAAAGCATTTGAATTAGAATGTCAAAATACTAACAAGGTACACTTTGTTTGCATTTCAAAACAGTCCATTAGTTTCAAATATTTAGAAATTAAGCAGGAAAAATAGCTTATGTCCAGATAATTGATTTTATGATGTCACAAAAACCGCTGCTTTTACATATGTATCTGCCTATTTAATCCACAGCATTTAAACTCCAGCCATTCTTGCTGACATTCTAAGGAGTGTTTCAGCCTGGAATGCTTGTTGAACAAGGCACAATTCAGAGCAGCTAATTAGAACCGAGCTTATAGGTATATGGATAAAAGTATTGGAACACCTGATCATTACACCAACAGGGACTTTAATGACCCTGCATTCAGATACATAGACTTTAATATGGAGTTTATTCCCCTTTGCAGCTATAACAGCTTCCATTCTTCTTGAAAGACTTTCCACTAGATTTTGGAGTTTCTGTGGAAATTTGTGCCCATTCTTTCTTTAGAGCATTTATAAGGTCAGGCACTGATGTTGGAGGAGAAGACCTTTTTAAATTCTAAAGGCACATTATCCAAAATACTTTATCTCTAAAGTGGGTAAAGTGCGGTTACAAATTCATGTAAAAATGATTTACGACTGTTTTGGTACCTAAAATGACACAAAAATAAAAAATGTTGAAGACGTGCCCTTTAAGCTTCATCTCATGCTAAAAACAATGTAGAACCAACCCAGAAATGTGTGTTTCTTCTGTATCGAGAGTGAACCACAGTGAAACACCGGAGGATCTCTGAGCTCTATGATAGGTGAGGGAGGTAGAAGGAGGAGATGAAACATGATATTATTAGTTTTTATTATAGATTTTTCCTACTCGCCGATAGTGATGTAAGCAGAGTTGGGCTGATCTTTTAGACAGGAAAAGTCACTTCACTTCGAACGAAGAAGTGATGAATAGCGCTTAATATGACTGGGGAATCAGCCAGGTAAAACGATCCATTTTGATTTGTTGTAAAATATCAACTGAGCCCAATAAAAAAGGAAACAGAACATAATAAAAATGCAGAAAAATACCAGCAGCAATACAATATACAAGGCAGATAAATAAAGTCAATAAATTATGTGAACTATATGTGCTGTGGATTCCAACCACTTTTGACAAACCTTTATTTGTCTGCTGCTTGAACAAACAGCTTTAACCAGATGCACTTAAGGTAGGATCCTATTAGCTATCAATTGTGTGTACAATGACAGTAACTGAACTGAAGGCCTGTACTGAGCCAGGTCTGTGAGTCCGACAATTTAATTAAATTAAATTCATAATTATGTGGGCTTCCTTTGGCCAAACTTGCCTCACATTCACCCTTCTGGGCTTTAAAGTTAAGTCAAAATGAACTTTGTCAGTTCAGCCATATGCACATATACAGTGAGACAAGATGAAATAGCTCCAGATTTTACAGAGTACAAAGACACAGTAAACATATATAAATAAACTATCCACTCTAAAGTAGAAGGAAAAATGTGCCATTTGCCATAAGGATGTGCAAATTGTGCAAAAGTCAGGATTCTTTACAGAAAAAATCACTGTAAAACTGCTACATACAAGCTGAAATGATTGTTAACGTCTTCTACAAACATCAAAAGTCTGTGTTTACTCCCTACTGACCATTAATGTTTATGTGCACAGTTTGTAGCTTAGCACTTAAATACTGCTAGAATCCCATTGCATTACGTTCAGTGTATAGCGAAAAACCGCGATGTTGTGATGTGGTTAAAAAAATGTCTAAAAATATATTACCCTAAATATGTATAACCCTAAATATGTCACCAAATATTCTCCCAAAACACTTTAATTGCATTTCTAAGCTGGGTACATACGGTAATAAATGAATTTAATTTAGAGTAATAAAAATACAGGGCTTTAAGAAGAACAAAACGAAAAACACGAGAACATTTAAGACGCTCCACGAGGAAAATTCTGGACTGCAGCTGCGTCGAAGGGAAGCAACCAATCAGCAGCAAGGAGAAATAAATAGCGTTCTCGGATTGGCTACTTTCAAACCTCCCTCCACTGAGTACAGCGGTATTTCATCCCAAGACGCTTTCTTTGTGTTTCTCTCCACAGTACCAAAACATTTATAGTTATTTTTTAGATGGAAATGTTTCTTAATTTATATTAATATTTATGTTAAAAAATGAGTAACTTATATTTTTCTTAATAATTCAGCACTAAAACGCATGAAAAATTACATATTGCCATGAAAAAAGCTGTGACGTCAGGGCCTCGTCCGCCACGCCCCCTGGTACTCATGCTGGGTTTATGTTTAGGTACGGTGCTTAGCAACCCAGCACGAGGACGAGTGTGTGTGTGTGTGACACACACACACACACACATACACACACACACGTAGTGCATGCTTTCAGGTATAACACACATAATATTAATGTAATTAGCACTCATTACTGCACCAGCTCTGAACATTTGAGAATTGCACTGAATCATGCTCTCATGTTGTAAAGTAGGGTGAAGAAATCTGTAGTTGGTTTAAAATTCAGCACCGAAAGACTGAACATGGAGCATTAACTCTGTCCTGAAAGCTGGTTTGGTGAAAAATCTCATTTACGCAATGTACCACTCACCCCAGCTGCAGCCAATCACCCAAAACAAATATGGAATCTTAGTTTAATTTAGAGTCTTTGGTTTAGCACTCAATCTGTGAGTTTAATCTTAATAACTAGAAGTCAATAGTCCCCAAATTATTGAATTATTTCTGTAGAAACACATTTCCCAAACCAACCCAAACCACATGCCGTTTTTTGTTAAGGTGGCATAGATATGTGTATGTGGTTTAGGAGTCAGTATGACTTATTATGAGCTGTATAAATCAGAAAAATTCCATCAAAAGACTATTATTTACAAAGCAGTTTTAAGGAGGACTGATCTTGAATCAGATTCCTCTGTATTTGTGATGGTCTTTCTCATGAAAACTGATTTAGCACACTGAAACAGACCCTGTTAAAAGTGTCTCCCAACAGTGTTTGGCTACACAGTGAAGTTCTGTTTATTTTTGTAGCTCACATTAAACCATATCCACAAGTTCATGCTCAGCTGGATGTGGGCTGACGTTTCGGGATGTCTTTTAAGAAAATATTTGGGTGACTATTGACATTTAGTGTTTATCAGCAACATTAGGCTTTAAGCAGAACTTGGACACCAGGAATGTCTTGACTGATGAGTGGAAAACTGTAAGAAGTTGATTTTTCATTGAAATATTCATTAAATGCTCGGTAAGCCATTATATCATCCATAGCAAGATTATTTCTGAACAATCAGTCGGGCCTAATTTTGCTCCAAAATGATATCAGCCTGCACTGATGAAGAAACAATGGCTCTAAATGCCACTGAATAAAAAGGGTCTGAAATTCATTACAACGTAATGTTCACAACTTGCATGCCACAGCCTTGTGAAAGATCACGAACCAATCTGTGGTGGTATTTGAGAGGGCCGGGACCAAAATAGTCTCAGACTCCTGTGGAAGTTCTCTAGGCTGTGCTCAGAGGGCAAAGCGTGAAGGTAAAAATGTGCCCTTCACTTTCTGCAATAAACCAGGTTAAAGGAATACTTCAGCTGTCACCAGCCTGCGGTTGAAGAAGAGAGTCACCAACCCGTGCAAACAATAATTTTCCATACTACTGTACCATCAGTTTACTAGCACACAATGCTAGCATATTTAGTTGAACAACTCTTTAAAAACCATCCACAAGCAGAAAAGTTGTGATTGTACTCCAGTTTATACACTATATGGACAAAAGTATTGTGAGACACCTGTCTTTCAGGGTTTGTTCTAGACCCCTTATTTCCAGTGAATCTTAATGCTTCAGGAGACCAAGACATTTTGGACAACACCATGCTTCTAACTTTGTGGACACAGTTTGGGGAAGAACATTTTTGTATTCCAGCATGACTGTGTCCCAGTGCGCAAAGCAAACTCCATAAAGACGTGGTTGGATGGGTTCCGTGTTTAAGAACTTGACTGACCCACACAGAGTCCTGACCTCAACCCCACCCAACACCTTTGGGATGAACTGGAACGGAGATTGTGAGCCAGACCTTCTCGTCCAACATCAGTGCCTGATCTAATAAATGCTCTACAAAATGAATGGACACAAATTCCCATAGAAACTTCAAAATCTTGTGGAAAACCTTCCAAGAAGAGTGGAAGCTGTTAGAGCTGCAAAGGAGGACCAACTCCATTTTAAAGTCTAAGTGTTTGAATGTAGTGTTAGTAGATCCCTGTTGGTTACTTTTGTCCATATATATATATATATATATATATATACATACAAACACACACACTCACACACATGCATATATATAATCATGTATATATGTATGTATGTATGTATGTAACACGGTTAAAACATGGTTTATTGTGATGCATTCGTACAGACAACCCCACTGTCACTATATCTGAAGTCAGTTGTGTATGTGTGTATACATATATGCATGTGTGTGAGTGTGTGTGTTTGTATATTTATATATATACACAATATAAGACATATA
>JBBJLS010072319.1:0-10468 GCA_037577275.1 Bryconaethiops microstoma
CAATAAAACCTTTAAAACTCATGAAGTCTACCTGCGCTTGTACCTTCCACGACTGGGTTTAAAACCTGATCATTACACTGGAACTTCCAGGAGGTGACATTTATTCCTTTGACACTGGTCTAACCCTTTTTAAATCTAAAATGATTGGTCAGTTCCTATGATTTTAATTATTTTGGCAATTTGTCAAATTTATAAGGCTTTTAGTCCAGCTTCTGAAGGTCAAACCAATGGGAGACCTCCACTTAGCTGGATCTACCAAGAAACTGCCAAGAAACTTTTTTCTCTGCTTTAAGTTGTTAAAATTCTGCTTAAAATCTGTTTAACTGGTACACCTACTCCATAAGACCATCTACTAAAGCAGAGCTTTAACATAAGAGCATTTTATAGGGGTACCTACTGTAGTCCCTACCCCCATACCATGTCTATCCACCACCGACTAAGACTGAGCATAAACTGATGGACTATTGTCTCTAAGTGTACACCACCAAAGCAGAGCTATAAGGTTTGTAATAAAATGGCTGAAAAAGGTAATTCACTGGTTTCTCCAGTGATTTACTGCACTGTGTCATGCAATTACAGTACTTGACTGCATTTTTTTTTACTGCATGTGTACCATTTTTACAATTAATCTAAATTCCAGTACCAAATGCCAATTACAATTATGAATACGTTTCCATAGCTCAGAAAATTTGTCATAGTGGTCTAGTTTTTATCAAAAACACTGCGAACTGAACATCACATTACAGCAGTTACTGTACTTATACCATGTCATTAAACCTACAGTAATCAAATGTCTACTTATAATGTTACTGGGATAAGCTCTTTAACTGAAACTGGTTAGAATAGCAAAATACATCTTTGGGGTAGGAATGTTAAAGCTTTGGTCAAATAAACCTTATTACTAAAACCTAAAGGCTTATGAATAAAACCTGGTTCTGACCTGCATACCCCTACTTAACAATATCAAAGGAAGGACTTCTGAGGATATGAACTAGCTGAACATATCCAGGAGCAAAATTGACTGGCATAGCGGATAACACCATCATTCCACATAGAAAATTGGTCATTTTGGAAAGTAATGTTTATTAAATACCTCCATGTAGATGTCCTTTTCCAGAGAATCTGTTGTAGGCATCTCATATGGCTTGATGAGCATAGATCATGTCATGGTGCTAGTGCCATCTTTCTTCTTTTACAGTGACACATTACACAGATTAACATGACCCTGAGACTCTGGTAGCAAAGACAAATTATACACCTTATTGTCCTCATGTGTGTAATGGTGCTTCTCCCTTCACAGAAGCATAGCTTTGTATGAAGATATATGGGCTTTAATAACTGTAGTGCCTTTGAGCAAATTACCAGTCCATTTTTTTTACCATTTGTTGCAGTTGTTTGTTGGTTGTTTTTTTTAGACCTGCCAAACCACATAAACATCATTATTATTGAGTTAATGGGGCACTTCATAGGAAACTGAAATGGAACACAGGTCATTCTGAGGATGGTACTGGACTGACAAATTGAAAGTCTCATGACTGTGGAAGTTTAAGCAAAAATTCCTTAAACAGCAATTGTTTTTATGCAATAAGATCTTATTCATTTGTATTTATTTGTTTGTTTTGAATTAGAGGCTCAATTCAGCAGTATGAGATCCTGTCAGTGTAAAGGGAGATTGGCTTTGAAATCTGTCTGTATTTATTCAAGACGTATTTCTTCATTTATACTACGGGCATCTGAAATTGCTGTTTTTGCTGTAGATTAGAGGTGTAGAGAGAACACAGTGTAGTACTGTGATTTTATTTTTTGCATGAAGTTATATCAGTAAAATGGCATCAAGTATCAACATTTATTTATTTAGAATTATTTGACCATTTTAAATGTATTTAATGCATTCTTGTTTTGAAAGATTTGGCCTGCTCTGATTATCTTCTGCCTCCAATATCTTCCGCAAGTTGACGCAAGACCTCATTCTCCCCTTGTATATCAGTGAGAATTGGAAAGGAGTCCACGAATATCAATACAGTAAATCCGCGCTTATCGCGGGGGTTATGTTCCAAATAATGCCTAAAAATGCCTATTTTTATAGTGTAAACCCTAAATATACCCCCAAATATGCTCCCAAAACACTTTAATTTCATTTTAAACTCAGCTTAATACATTACCCTTAAAATAAATTTACAGTAATAAATTATATATATATACTTAGACTTCACCAAATAACCTTAAACTTGACGTGTCCATAGTCACACATGATACTATTCTGACAAAATAAGAGATTTGTGTCCCTATGTGGGTGTTTACCTTCAATCTAGCGCCCCCTAAAGTAGGGCAGGCACAAAGTACATTTAGGGCAGTAGCTCAATTTTGAAATCTGGTATATTTACACTAGACTATGTTTGCAGTTTTTGCTTACAGTTCCATTTGACTAGCTCAACACAATGGGCACTGAAAGCCAATCAAAATTCAGCAGGCAATGCATGCCAGTGTGAATACGATGTGTTTTCATCTGTTCCGCTGACATTATTTCATTTTCAATTTTCGATTTGTCTTTAAATCCTTACATTACATTTACACACTTCAAATGGTCCTCTTGCATGTATTTTAGTGATCAAATCATTCAACCTCTCTCCGCTTGGGCCAGTTCTGCATGGATCCTGCTGTTCGCTGCTGCAGAGATTATGTGAAACACAGTACTGCAGTATATCAATGTATAATAATAATAATTATTATTATTGTTATTATTATTTTTCATTATCTGTATTCTTATTGGTACACTTATCCTCCTTATTAGGAAAAAATACAGAGAGAGACAATAGCAGGAGCTGTGACAGATCATTAGCACAGTTTAAGCAATTCTCCCTATGCTCTTGGTCACTATGCGCATGTTCCTGTCTTGAGCACACAGTGATGTAGAGCAGCTATTAGTGAGCTTCACCTAAACTGTGAGGTGCAGCCACAGTGCAATTAATACCAAAAAGACTCAAAGGAGACCCACGGGTGTTCTCCCAGAAGTCTGTATTGGAGAAAAAACATTTCAAGTCACAAATTACCATTTGTTCAGTCACTCCTTATTACTGATTCTATATTACAAGTTAATAGTTCCATCTAAATGCTAATGACTCAAGTTTCTTTCTGTGTTAGGCGCGGAAGCATAAAGACACGAATAAACTCACTAACCTTTTGAATTCACATTGTTTATTTCTGGACATCAGTCCTCAGCACAGGAAAGATGTGAGATGGGCAGGTCACTCACCTCATTAGTTTAAAGTGGGTGCTACAGAGTGTGTGAGTAAGAGAGGGAGAGAGATAAAGAGACAGAGGAGTGATCAGTGATCAATAAAGAGAGAGACCATGAAAATGAGAATGAGAGAGCAAGCAAGAGAGAAAAAGAGAGAGAATGAAAGCAAGCTAAAGAGAGCCTCTCTGTGTTCTCCCAGATTCTAACTGTTCTCATAGACTCTAAATACTCTCCTAAACTGTTAGATTCTGACTGTTGTCCTATACTGTAATTGATCACTTAACCTCTAACTGTTGTTGATATACAGAGAGAGCGAGATAGAGAGAGAGACAGACAGACAGACACAGAGACAGAGAGAGAGACACACACAGAGACAGAGAGAGAGAAGCAATGTTATTGCAGTCTGTGCTCTCTCTCACAGGAAACACATTGTACCATGAAATTGCAAGTAAGGGTATATGGGAATTCAGTTTGAGGTGTGTGTGTGTGTGTGTGTGTGTGTGCGTGTGTGTGTGTACACATCATACTAGGACAATATTTTTTGCCAGAACACCGCTATGGATGCAGTGCAGTCCTATGAAGGTTTGAAAGGACATGTATCATGAAAAAAGCAAAATGCTATATTCATTAGATTTCATGTATTATTTAAAAGCATCACTGTTAGGTATCATACCATTAACTCCTCAGTTCTTACAATCCATACACTATATGGAAAATAAGCTGCAAGAACAGTCTCTGAGAATTCACCAGACTTCATAAGACCACCCATTCTGCTTACAGAAGCTTCGACCATTTTTTTGGTAAAGCTGCACAAAAAATAATAATAAAAAAAAAACACTTGTATCTGTATGTGGCAGAAAAACAAACAAGCAGAAGCAGAATGGCTACGCCACCTAAGGGAATTTCGCCCTAAGGAATCTCCTTGTTACCAGTCTAAAGACACACAGGTTCGCTCACACAAAAAGGCATGGGACGCGATTCAAGTTGTTCATCTATGGTTTTATTTCAATTATAAAATTAACATTCATGAAAATCCACATAAAACCCCAACAAGGAGCAACGTTCGGCTGACCACAAGGAGAGGGGATGATAAATAGGGCAGGGGAAAACCCTGACACTACACACACACATGAATGACTACGATTCTCTCTCACACACACACACACACACACCAGCTTGGCTACCAAACAGCTTCTGAGCAAAAAGAGGACAAAAAAAACAACAGAAATAAATACTTGACACAATTTTAAAAAAGAAACAAAATCCCAACAAACTAATAAAACACAAAACAGAAAACCACAAAAAACGAACTAGCAAACAAACCAAAACACACCAATGCAATCCAGAGAAAACCAAAGAAAAACAAAGCAATAGCAATAGAAGGAATAATGACACTCAATCGGAACAAATAAACAAAAACAAAACAACAAGAGGCAAAACAGCAACACCGAAGAACAGCCAGGGTGAGGCTCTGGAGGAGAGGCTTGAGGAAATGCACACCAGGGGGGGAAGCTGTGCAGGCCTCACCTCAACCACCATCCGCTGTGGCAGACTGAAAAAGTCATTGTTAAGAATAGCTAAAAACAGGTAGCATGGTGTGCAGCACAAAAACTCTTCTCACGGCCAATAACCAGCTGTTTATTCTATCCAAAACTGAAGGGAGGAGAAATATGAAGGCTGCTAGCCTTTCAATATGCATTTACTACCGAAAACGAGCACCAACATTTCCTACCTCTTCTAAGCTGATAGATGAAAGCCAAATCTCCACTGGTTACTGGAGCCTGGGCTATAAAGCCCAAGCTCGAACACTCCTGACTTCCTGACAACCAAACAGCCGTGGACCACCTTACTGGCCTGTGCGCCAGACTTCCCAGAAGGGGCGGGGTCGAATGGGGCATACCCTAGTGGTGAATCACCTGCCACTATATGTACGAACTTTACAGTGCTGTCTTAATGGTAAAAGAGGACTTGGGACAAGTTCAGATCTTCCGGCAGCTTGTCTTGCTGTTCTTTCAGAGTAAACACTGGCAACGCACCAGATGGTACCAGTGGTTGCGAACATCTTGAGACAGCCACATGTTTGCTCTCACTTTGACCCCTGTGTCCCACTCCCTGTATGAGAATACATTTTAATTTCAAGTTGGTAAGCAGATTTTGGCTTGCCATGGATACCACCATAGATAATCAGCAAAATGTCTGTTTGCATTTCAGCATACTCAAATGCAAGCTTTGAACTCTTAATTCTCTGTTCAGTTTTCATTTATAGTAAATGAAATGGATCTACTGTCCAACAAGACTTGCAGTGAAACTTTGCCCCCACCAGAACATCAGGAAAGTCTTTTCAATTCTTTTCAGACAGTGCAACATCATTGGCTGAGGTGCAGCATCAATGGAGCAGTTTCTGCACTAGTGTCCTACCTGCAATCAATTCAGGCACTGTTTCTCTCTCATGCAGCGTGTGCTGGAGGAGTGTGACGAGTGGTTACAAACACAACAAGCTAAAATCCGGGGTCTTAATGCCATGTGTTGTCTGCGAAGGCTGATGACAGGATGAAGGGTTTACTCTAGCACTCCAGCATATTGAGAACTTGGCCCAGTCCGTTGGAGTCAGGTGTGGGTTTTCCTTTAAATCTGAGTGAGCTGGCAGGAACACACACAGGAACAATGTTTGCAGGAGGCTCCTATTGTCATCAGAGAGAGTTTCTGCGAAAGCAAGCTACAATTTATAGAGCATGGTTTATCAAAGCACAGGAACCTTTCTGTTACTGACTTCTTCCACTGATGTTCATCAATGGCTTCTTGCTCAGGACAGTTGCATGTGAACATCAAGGCTATCTTGGCTCTCATGTTCTCCATTCTACTGCCACCGCAATCACTGTTAGTCCTCATGTTCTCCATTCTACTGCCACCGCAATCACTGTTAGTCCTTTCGGCAGCAAGGTTCAGTCTGACCCAGAAGTCTACAGGCATTTTTTTGTTTTAGGTTGAGATGCATAGAAATCGGAAGGCTAGAAACTAGGCTGTCACTGAAATAACCCTTCATCATATCATACATTTTTTCAGGGCCCACGGCTGCAGTAGGTGACTTTCACTACATCCTTGGCCCGACCCAAAAGGTGACTCTGAATCGTATTTGTTTTTTCTGACTCAGGACGGCTGCATTTCCGCTAGCACAGTTCCATTATATCTATTCATTCTTGGACAGTGTCCTTGTCTCCTCCGGCGCCTTTGAACATAGATGTTTTTTCTATATGGTCTGACTATCACGCTAACCTTAGAGAGGTCAGAGGAAACTACTGGAGTTTCACCGTTGGTTTGATTCAAAGTTGTAGGACATGTTGGCCCACTAGTGTCCTGACAGGCTAATATATGATTAGCTACAGACTCACCAATCTAACCTCCCAGCTCTCCTATCGGCGCACGCAACTGATCTACAACATTATCATCACCATTAGCTGGAGCTTTGGGGTGCACAGCTGCTGCTAACACCTGGATCTATGACTCTGGTACAGCACCTGCACTTACATCCATCCTAAGCAATGACCTTCCCCTTCCAGCCATAATATGCAGTAGAATAAAATATATAAGTAGAACAAAATATATAAAACAATTGAGTATAGAAGAAGAAAAAGAAAACATATATCAAATTGCCTTTAACCTCAAAAATTGCATTTGCGAGTGTCCCATTGCTGCCTTTCAATCTCTAACGAGGATTGTTCAGTCCCACAACCCCCCAATGGCACCAGTTTAATGTAGAATATATGAATGGCAGAGCCAGTAACCAGGCATGGAGGAATCAATTTCTGTACATTTTATTCTGCACCACAAAAGCAGAATGGGGCATTTTAAGGATGTACATGTCCTGTGGTCAGCAGCAGTGTCTCCCACTCCTGCAGCAGCATTCACCATCCTTCTGACGAGCCACAGGAGGGTGTAGAATGGTGCATGCAACAGGTGTAATGCTAAATTAACCTCCACCTGCAACTTGGAGATAAGGAACCTTCAATATTATAATGGAACTCATGTGTAATTGCAATTCACAACATTTTAGTGAAGTTGATGGAACCAGAACCATTATAGCACTTTTCAAAATAATTTGTTTCGTTCCACCCACTTTTTGTTTCCCGGACAACGGCTGAGAATCTGCATATTTTCACTGCCACACCAGACAGTGATTGGGGGTCAGTGAAAATTAGGTCTGACTATTGGTTTAATCAGTGAAAACCAGAATAATCAGGATTGGAAACAGGATGCACCTGAGCTCAGTTTCGAGTGATATAGAAAAGAACCTGTGCACTTGGATGAATGTGGCCAACCAGTCGTTTTTATTTGATTGCATTTACCAAAACATTATGAAACCATATTTTTAAGTTTTTTCTGGAGCATTTTTTCTGGAGCATGTTGATGAAAAAAAAGTGAGTTTTAATGTTAGAGGAAGGCAATGTAACAAAATGGGGGAAAAAATGAAAGAGTCAACATGCGTTCTGAAAGCACTTGTACATGAACTGCACTATAGAAGACTCTTAGACAAACAAAAAAATAAAGCTGAAGACCATTTATCTGGTTGGTGTACATGCTTCGCTTATAAAAACACTACATAACAAGATTAAATGCAACTAAAAGTCTGTACTGCAAAACCATACAAGACCATTTTGTTTCTCCTAAGGATACTGACAACTTGTGAAACATCAATTTTTAAAAAAGCACAGTTTGGTTCCTCTTTTTCAGCATTGCATGGATTTCATCAACTCTATCACCAGCCCACTTCATTAAGTAGAAGCTAATGAGTATTGAATACTTGAAACAAGTTTTGGATGTTAGTTTTAAATTCTGTTTTTTTTCCCTCAAAGACAGGAATGTTGAGAAATGGGTTGATTCTAATGGTGGTAAATGCTTTAAATTACATTTTCTTAAGTGAGCAAAGATTTTGTGCGTTAAATAATGTGTTTTGTCTTTCTCCATTCATTACAAATATTGTACATCAGATCGAAAGCTCTTACTAAAAGTCAAGCTGGCCTTTACATTGAGTGAAGTTTTTATGTCAAACTGCTGAATAGAAATTGTCTTTTTTTTTGCTTAGAAAGTTACTGTTGTGAAGATATTAAGTTACATCTAATATTGATTGTTTTTTGGCTTTACTATACCCACAAGGTCAACAAAATATCTTCAAAACACTGCATAGCACACAAATCTGGATCCAGCTTGAACATAATGTGAGCGGTGGATGGGTAGAGGCTTGTATCTGCGGGGTGCATTCAGTTAAGCGTCCAGGTAAAAATAAAAAAACCAAAAATAACATTTCTCCTCCAAAATTGCACCTTTGTAGCAGTAGAGAAAAATATCAGGGGTTTTCACAGTTCATTGAGTAAGCAATCATAACACTTTCAGAGCTTGTTATTACCTAGTGGACAGAGGAGGATTCAGAGGGGAGTCCAGGTCCAGGTCAGTAGAAATATCTTAAATGTATCTTTGGTCAGGGGGTATAAAAGAGTGAACATGCTTTTGTCCAGAAATCAACATTTTTCCAAAATCAAAAGCTAAAGCTAAGTCTAACCCTGACTCTAACTTGATTCTAACTCCATGAAACAATGATCATTACCCACAGACAGGCCCTGCAGCTTTGACTTAACCTTATTTTTAAGAATGATGCTAAATAAGAAAAAGGAGGTACTATGTTTACATTTTAAACAACAGGTTATTTAATATATTTTCATTTGGCTTCAAAATTTTCTTGCTCCCCTAGTTCCCTCTTATAGAGACAGACACATACAGACTACATTTATAACACAGCTCAACAGGTCAAAATCATCAGAGATACGTTTATGTGGGTTTCATAGTGTTTTTCATGCTGATTTCAAATCTGTGTTTAGTTTTTACCTAGCATGTACAGTTTTTGTGATGAAGCTGGTTATATATTGCATGATAGTTGGTATAATTAGCATATAATAATCATATACTAAGCGTTTTTAAAGAAACAGCGGTCGCTGACTGGCACTGATCATTATATCTATGCCACAGTGTGCACCTGTCTGACTTCGCACTGAAAATACTGAAAGAGTTACTTGATTGGTGCCTGCGGTTTAATAAAAACCACATGCAAGTCTATTGTAAATCTAATATTACTCATAATTTAAAACGTTGATGTGACTAAAAAAAACTTAAAGCAGATCTGAAATCAGCATGAAAAAATGGTTTAGAAAAGAGTGTTGTGGTTTCTGATGACTACAAAAAAAAAATGTTTTGTTGACCTGTGTAATCAGAGAGGTCTCTGCCTCAAACAGCACTAGTGCCCCCTAGTGGTTACGCTCCCCCTTTTCAACAGACAAACCAAGTACAACATGGTCTTTAATCCATAAAAGGCCTTCTAGACTTTGTGTCACATTTGTGTTTGTGAGAAACATTTTATGTGAATTGAAATTGATGAAGTGATGAAAAATTGCTGTGTTAAGGCAGAAAGAAAATACACCATGCTTTACATTTTTTCCATGTTTAAAAAGGAAACAGAATGTAATATGGAAGCAATTTTGTCATTAAGTAATTACATTTAAACAGCTTTGCAAAGTGAGAGTAACACTTCTGGACTGAAGTCCCCCTTTCATAGTAATGATTAAATCCATTCCTGGCTATGGCTTCCTCCTGATATGACATTGACAGTCAGGATGCCAATCAAAAACTCATCTTAGTTGGTCAGAATGTTATTATAAAGCAGCTTGACAAAATAACACAACATGAAAATGGACCATTAAATTATGAGTGTATGATTATAAAAGTATTTAGTCAGCCACCAATTGTGCAAGTTCTCCCACTTAAAAAGATGAGAGGCCTGTAATTTTCATCATTGGTAAACCTCAACTATGACAGACAAAATAAGAAAAAACAATCCAGAAAATCACATTGTCTGATTTGTAAAGAATTTATTTGCAAATTATGGTGGAAAATAAGTATTTGGTCACCGACAAACAAGAAATATTTCTGGCTCTCACAGACCAGTAACTTCTTCTGTCAGAGGCTCTTCTGTCCTCCACTCGTTACCTGTATTAATGACACCTGTTTGAACTCGTTATCAATATAAAAGACACCCGTCCACAACCTCAAACAGTCACACTCCAAACTCCACTATGGCCAAAACCAAAGAGCCGTCAAAGGACACCAGAAACAAAATTGTAGACCTGCACCAGGCTGGGAGACTGAATCTGCAATAGGTGAGCAGCTTGGTGTGAAGAAATCAAC
>JBBJLS010072320.1:0-10468 GCA_037577275.1 Bryconaethiops microstoma
TCTTTATGGAGCTGCTTTGTGTACTGAGACACAGTCATGCTGGAATAGAAAAGGTTCTTCTCCAAACTGGGTCCACAAAGTTGAAAGCCTGGCGTTGTCCAAAAGGGCTCAGCCCAAACCCTGAAAAACAGGTGTGTCCCAATACTTTGTCCATACAGTGTAACTCTTCCAGATCCTCCGGGATCCTGTCGTGGTTTCGGCTCCACCTGCTGGATTTGGGCTTTAACTGCGCTCCAGGTCCAGCTGAGTCGTGTCAAATCAAGTAGGTTTTATTCTCATTTCAACCATATACACACATACAGTACACAGTGGAACGGAACAGCATTCCTCCAGGTCCATGGTCACAAGACTAGGAGCAAACAGGACAGAAGAGAGTACAAGAAAAAACACAAGAGCAACAAAATAACCCAACAACATTTAGTACAATCAACAGTAGCTACAGTCTGGTTGAATACAGTATTTTAACAGGTAGCAGCAGAGAGTTCTGTGCAAAAATGCAGAATGGAGGCAAACAGGACAGGGAATGTGCAGCAAAATAAATCAAATGGATTTTACAGAGGCCATTAAAGTCTGAGTTGTTCAGGGCAGGGGTGTGTTGGTGATGTGTGTGTGTGTGTGTGGAGGTTGGGGGTGAAGCTCCAGGAGTTCGGAGGTGATGTTTTAACCCTTCTGTTCTCTTCAAATTTACTGATATAATTTAGTCTTTGGGGTTTGACCACAGGAATTTAATTCTGTTATAACTGAATTATAACTGAATTTTTTCATGACGTTTATGTGTGAAGTACAATATGTTTCTGTGTTGACTACCTATAGAGTCCTGTAACATGTAATATAATGTAATATAATATAATATCATATCATATATCATATCATATAAGTATAAAAGTAAATACAATATAATAATATACAAATTTAAATATGAATATGGACCCAACCGCCTTATACCTTCAGAATACTTTTAGAAAAGTAGGCAAATCAGAATTTGTTTTTCACTGATTGATCTAAAACTGCAAAGAGAGATCCTATTGTGGTTTTTAATAGCTTTGTATTATTTCTAAGATCAGAAATTTGTCATTCATAACATTTGTAAATAAAAATAAAAAAAGTTAAATAAAAATTCTGTCGTCAAGTAAAGTAACATGTATTATGTTTAGGGTCAGTTTGACCCCAGCATTAACAAACACATTTAGTTAAAGAAGAGGGAATTTATATAAATTATAAAATTGCTTGAGCTGTGTTCTTGTGACCTCATCCAGTGAAATGTTGTTATTTCTAATATGTTTTTATAAAGTAGCTAAAACAGCCTGGAGTCAAACTGAATCCAAAGAACCGCAGTGTGTACGAAATGTGTATAGATCATTGAAAATATATCATCGTGCTAATTTGACGTTTATCCGGATGCCCCCATTATATTAGGAAAAGTCACTAAATATGAAGTGAAAACAAATGCTGTCAGTCATTTTCTCAGAGACGTTGGACATTGAAGGGGGTCAAACAAACCCTGAGAACCCCAAAGGAAGGTTAAAGGGGCACTTTGGCCAAAACTGAAAATGTACCCATTCTTTCATCTGTTGTCCATATACCATCTCACCTGCTTCACCGGAGAAACTGGATCTCTAAAGGGAGATTTTCCCTTTAAACTAAACAGGAGCCCCACTTCTAACGATGCAACTTGAATGTGGGAGGAGATATTTTGAACTACGGACTGGACGTTTTAGAGGTAAAACTAAAACATCCTGCCCTCAGTTATCAAGTAGTGTTCAAAATATCTCTTCTCAAGCTGAACAGATTGCTAACATTACTGTAACAACATCTGTATTCATGAACATCTGCAACACTGGCTGCACTAGAGGTCGAGGTTTCTCCACTGTGGTGTGGTTTTCACAGTGGACATATTAACGTAATGCATTAGTTTGCTGTGGAGCGAAGAAAATATTTAACATGACAAATAGGACAAATAACATGTAAATTTGTAGTTTTAGGCAGGAATGCCCCTCCTGGTGGTTAGGGAGTTGCCCCTGTGATCGGAAGGCTGTGGGTTCAAATCCCAGGACTACTAGTGGCACCACTGAGGTACCCTTGAGCAAGGTACCGTCCCCACACACTGCGTCACTGGCTGCCCACCGCTTCACATGTTAAATGGGTTAAATACAGAGAAAGGATTTCACTTCGTACACGTTGAGTGCTGTGGTGTATTCTCATGTGACATATGATCACTTTACTTTAAAAACAGTGGTCACTGAACCCTACTCCTGGAGATCCTGGACATGTTCCATCTTGCTGTGTTTAACTCTAACTGTGATTCACCACACCTGATTCAGCTCTTTATGCCCCTCAGGTTGAGGCTGTTAGATTAGTGGTAAAAGCCGGAGAGAAATGTCCAGGAGGAAGGTTAGTGACTGCTGCTTAAAAAAAAAAAACACCACTTTCCTTAAATTTGTGCAATGCCTGACTTCTCTTGGCTATTGCTTTAATAACGATTCAGTTTGGTTTATTAATATCCTATAATAATAATAATTAATATCCAATAATAATAATAATAACAATAATAATAATAATACAACTACAGTAACCCCACTTAATCGTGGTTCAGCAGTCATGACTTCAGTCTCTCGCGGATTTATTCTAAGAACCGAACTAATAATTGTTTACTTAAACATTCGCACCTCCGCAGAAATTTCAGATATCCCCCGCATTTTTTTTCCTTTTGTGATGTCTGGGCCTTGTCCGCCACGCTCCCTCGTCCTCGTGCTGGTTGTTTATGTTTGGGCGGCGGTTAGCAAGGCTATCAGACACCTGGGGGCTATTCCATGAAAGTAGCTAAAGAAAGCCAGGCTCACCCAAAAAAGTGAGACTTAAACTAGCGCCATCTCCCAATTAAGCCTCAAGTCATTCCACGAACACGCGCGCGCCCGAGATATTTAAGATGCCCAAATGAACGGATGGCTGAGACGTCAATGAAATGGCGCGGAACGAAGCCAAAAGGAGAGCAAAAAAATATAAAAATATCTTCCACAGTGGTAAGTTTCTAATGAAAAATTGTCAGTTTGATCACAATAGATTACAAAACTCATAAATGTAATTGTAGCCACAAAGAAAATGAGCCAGGCCACTGCTACTGGTGGGGGGGGGGGCTCCACCTGAGGACCTCGCACCAGTGGAGAACCTCACACCAGCAAAGGACCTCGCACTGAGCTCCAATAAAGGACGGCCTTAGGTGGATGGAATAGAAGGGGGGCGGGGTGTCAACAGAGATCATCCCCCCTGGTGCCCGGGAAAAATATGTAGAAAGAATTGTCCACTTTTCCTCTAGGTGTCCATCCCTTAATAGTGATATCTGATATCTGTCTCTACAGTGAGAGGAGATGTAATACACCTGGCTGATCCCACAGCCATCAGTCCATGAGACTCTTGACCCATGTGTAAGTTTGTAATGTTTTTTTGTTTTAAATAAAGGATGGTGTCGTGCAGTTTTCTATTGCTTCAGCAACTTTGCAAGTCCTCAATTTGCAGTTTGATGGTCCCCGCACATCCAGGGCTGTTGATGAGGAAACGGTGTCAGCAGACACTGACATGCCAGAGGTACGACCACATACGAAATTCTTTGGATGTGTTTGCAGTCTGAAGAATTAATTAACTATATACTTTACTGCAGGAGTAAACCACACCACGGACCCCTTCAGCAAGGAGTGAAGTGAGTAACTACTACTTATTATTACCAACAACTTCTTTGGGACCCACTATCCCTTGTCACAGGATATGTGTACAATTTATAAAAGAAAGCTGCTCCTGTCTGTGGAAAGAGAGAAACAGGACATTAAACACAAAAGGCTTCTCATAAAGAAAACCGAGTTGGAAATCAGGAAGCTAGAGAAGGAGGTAAGTACACACTTGAAGCATGAAGTGCTATGGTTTAAATTTCTGTTTAGTTTAATTTTCTGTTCTCTCTCCACAGCTTCAGACAATGCCTGATTACTACACTTTTGAATAAAGAAAATTCTCAATTTTCAGCATGTGTGTTTTTGTTTTGTTTTTCTTTAATTCAGAATGGTGGAGGCATGGCCTTCACCAGTGGCTGTGAAATAGGAGTCTCTATAAAGGTTCCTCACACTCCTTCCATCTGTTCCTTCTTGAGGAGCAGGAATGTTCTCCCACAGCTCTCCCGGCATATGTGTGCAATGTTGTGTAGGATTGCACAGGCAACCACAATATTGCACACATGGTCTGGCTGTACTCTCAGGCCTTTCAGGCACCTAAATCTACAGAAAGAAATATGTTAGCCTGAAAAGTTGGTCTAAAAGAAATGTGGTGTGTATGAATCACAAACCTCGACTTTAGTTGGCCAAAGGTCATCTCAATTTGTGCCCTTGTTCTGCTGTGGGCAGTGTTAAATGCCGTCTCTGCCTCAGTTTAAGGTTCTGGGTAAGGGGCTAAAACGTAAGGCAGGCAGGCATAACCCCTGTCCCCAAGCAGGACTGCTTTAAACGCCCCTGTAGAAGAAAGTACATTCCTACAGTTCAAAAAGACACACCCCAACATGAAAGTAATGCATACACAATAGTTTTAAAAACTATTTGCTTGGATGTTACGATGCCAGTGAGGATGCTCTAAAGATTCTGGAGTCGTGAACAGAGCCTGGCCATTTTGCCTCAACATTAGAAATGAGGCAATTCCAGTCACAGATCATCTAAACGCAGTGTGGGTTCAAGTGATACAGGACACTTTGCCTAGCAGAGCATTCATTGTTCTGTATAAAGTGTTCAGTCCTATTCAGTGCTAAATCCCTCATTCTGACAATGTATAGTTTATCAAAACCTACATAACTGTATATTGAGGCTATGGAAAGATTTTCTGTTCACAAAGTCTGCTTCCATTGGTCCAGCTGGGGCCTGGATCCATACATGGGTGCAATCTATAGCACCCAGGGCCTTTGGGAAACCTGAGGGTGAGGTTTAACTTGACACAGATGTATCCAAATCCTCTTTGATGCTCTGTGTTGGCTGATGGCCAGGAAAGGTGACAAAGATGTCCAGAAACCGCCTCAGAGCAAGGAATACCCATCTTATTTCTCTGCATACTGTTGCTTTTCCCAGATGCTCAGCATCACCAACACTGTAGAGGAAAGTCCCACTGGCAAAGGACCGCAGTGCAATACAGACAGACTGCACTATGGTCAGGGCTTGGCTTCGCCGAGTGGATTTGCTGAGGTGTGGTTCAAGCAGGACACATAGGTACACTATGCTGGGTCTGCTGAACCGATACCTCTCCCACAGATAGTCATCTGGGAAGGCAAGAGGGTTTATTCTGTCCCTAAAGACCCTTGGAGCTGGTGGTCTGAATGCTCTTTGAATTATTTGCACACCCTCCTCCACAGGTTTTTTTTATAAATGGAGAGGCCATACTTGTGTCTTTCTTCTTTCTCCAGGCAGGTGTTGGTCTTAAATAGGCCTGACCTTAACTAACTAATGATGAATAGGCCTGACCTTAATTGGAACTATTTTAAATAAAGTGTTTTGTGCTTTAATGATGTTATTATTAGTATACATTTCTCATTTGTTGCATTTATTGTTTGACATTTGCAATACTATGAGTATTGAATTTTTTAATACAATGAAAATGCTAAGACGATTTTAAGACGATTTTTATTTTTATTTTTTTCCAAAATGAGTAGTCATAGCGCGGGAATTCGCATGACGGAACGATCTCTCGGGAATCCGTTTCCATGCGTCCAACATTCTTTGAGACAAAGCTTAACTAAGCGAGACCTTTAACCTGGTCTGGAGCAGACTTGGTCTCCAGTGTAAGTTACCATGGAAACACAGCGGGGATTCATTTAAACCGCGTCAATGGAACGGAACTCCCACTTTTTGAAGTAAGCAAGACTTTCCCTTAATCCAGTTTCATGGTATACCCCCTTGAACAGAATGAACCTCCGCTGCTCCATCCCAAACATAAACAACCAGCACGAGGACGAGGGGGCGTGGCGGATGAAGCCTGGACGTCACAGTCACCTGTACTCAGAGGCAGGCGGTTTGAAAGTAGCCAATACAAGAACATTATTTCTCCTTGATGCTGATTGGCTGCTGCCCTGTGACGCATCTTTGGCAGATGCAGTCCAGAATTTCCCCCATGGAGCATCTCGAGTGTTTCTCGCGTTTTTAATTTTGTTCTTCTTAAAGCCCTGTATTTTTATTACTGTAAATTAAATAAATTTATTAGTGTATTTACCTCCTTATACCAAAGAAAACGAAAGTGCATACCAAATAAAATGCCTGTGCATGAATTACAGTACAGTCTATACAGGGGTAACATCAATATAAGCGATAAGCAGAATTTACTGTACAACTACTATCACTGCTACTACTACTACTACTACTGCTACTGCTAATAATAATACTACTAATACCACTAGCTACTACTACTAATAGTAATAATAAAAATTATAATAAGTTTAATTTATAGTGTCTCTCAAATTTGGCACTTTACAGACTAACAACAAAACAAGCACACAATTAATAAACTCATAATATATACTACCTAACAGAACAAGACAGACAGACACAGAGTCGTAACACAAAGAGAAAAGGTGTGACTCTTGAATTTTGAAATAGAATAATTATTTCTAAGGTTTTTGAGCAATGAATTCCATAATTTGACACCAGCATCTGATTTTCCTGGCATTTATTAGGAAACACAAATGTGACAAATGTTACAGAATGGATGTTTGGACATGACTGCATACTGAAAGCATCTGAATGCAGCAGGAATCAATTTCCAATTCAGTTTAGTCAATAAACTACGACCTTCGATGACAAATTTTCATGAAGAGCAAATAATAAATTCACCACCTGAACTGATCTTGAATTAATGGAGTTAATCCCAACCTTGGAAATCTGCTACGAACGAAATACAAAAACTGTGCAAAATACAATGTGGTTAATCATCCGTGTTCACCGTGCCTCAGAAAAAATAAAGCATTAATGAGCTCTGCTGTTAAGTGCATTGATTTTTCAGCAGGATGAGGCCAGTGAAAGCTCAGGTGTACTGAGTGGTTCTTCGCTTTATTCCTGAGCGCTGAAAGGAGACGAGGCTGTGATCTTGCAGGGCCTTTTTTTCTCACGGCTTCTCCTCACCCACGTCTTTCTCCTGAGGGACAAACAAACAGTGCGGCTCAAAAACCACAGCATCTGGTTGTAAATTGCACAAGAATGACACGTAATAGCACCGTTCTGGTTCTTGCACACTCCAGTTACTACATTGTACTGTAAATATTTGCTGTGTTTTGAAGTAATTGCAGTTTCCTACGTAACTGTGTGCACACAGCTGCACACAATCAATGACCCCCACTTGGTCCTTACATACAATGTTTTATGTCGACTGTTAGTCGACATAAAACATTGTATGTAAGAACCAAGTGGGGGTTATTGATTTTTTTTTCCTCCTTGTGTCTTACACAATGCCTTTACGTGACTGGGTGGCACATGTTGCTATACATAGAGAACCAGAGGCTTATCTTAGCGGAGCAGTGGAGCAAAAGAGGGCACAATCTGTTAAAGCTAAACAACCCAGGGCAGTTCCATCTGACAGGTTACTATGGTGAAGCAGAAGACGTGCAACAGGAATAACAACAACCAAAACCTACCCTCCATTCTCCTTCAAGAATTATAATCCTTTAACCACGAGCTACTGTAATACTGAAAATGTATAAGTGGTCAGTGATCTTAATTGTGTTCAATTCAATTCTTCAATTCTTCTTGATTTCTTATTGTAAAACGCAGGTGGTCAATTTGGCAAAAAATAAAATCTCACGATACTTGAAGACATTTTCATGATACAGTAAACCCCCGCAATAAGCATTCCAAGATTAGTGAAATCTTGTATAGTGAAAAACCGCATTGTTGTGATGTGTTAAAAAAAAATGCCAAAAAATTTTAATAGTGTAAACCCTAAATATGCACCCAAATATGCTCCCAAAACACTTCCATTTCATTTTAAACTCATCTTAATTCATTACCCTTAAAGAAAATGTAAAGGTAAACCCGTATTCGTACTGTACAGTTTACACTGAACTGCTGTTTCCCGCAGTGCTAGAATGTAAATACCGATGTTACCCCCGTATAGACTGGACTGTAATTCATGCAGCGCGCTTTCGTTGGTATGCTCTGTCGTTTTCTTTGGTATAAGCAGGTAAATACAGTAATAAATTCATTTAATTTACTGTAATAAAATACAGGGCTTTAAGAAGAACACTCGAGACGCTCCACGGGGGAAATTCTGGACTGCAGCTGCGTCAAAGTGCAGCAGCCAATCAGCAGCAAGGAGAAATAAATAATGTTCTTGGATTGGATTCTTTCAAACCTCCGGCGTCTGAGTACAGCTGACTGTGATGTCCAGGCCTCGTCGGCCACGCCCCCTCGTCTTCATGCTGGTTGTTTATGTTTGGGGCGACGCTGTACTCAAAGGTTGGAGATTTGAAAATTGACGATGGACTGAAACCGCGACTGCTGATCCGCGTTAAAGCTTGGGGTTACTGTATATGATGCATATTTTGCTTTTATGGTTTAAGTGAGAACACACACTGCACGAAAATTCAATTAAAACTACACTGAGCTAAGTAGGTTCAATTATGCCTGCTGACTGCCAGGATTCATTAATCAGACAAATAAAGAGCTTTTTCTGAAGTTTCTTCTAAACCCTCTCCAGAGATACCCATAACCCCTAGAACGTATTAGTAAAATCTGATTTCAGAAAATATAAACAGTGTAAATCAGTGTAAAACCGGTGTTTGTTCTCCTACACTTTAACCAAATCTCACCGTTTCTCCGTCAATATTGATAACTCCCCTATCCTCTCTCATTTCAGTCTCATATTAATTACATCACCCGGTCTGCATACTTTCACTTACATAACATTAACCAGCTTCGTCCCTTCCTTACTCCACATGCTGCTGCCATCCTTGTCCATAGCCTTATCACCTCCCGGATCGATTATTGCAACTCTCTTCTTTTTGGTCTCCCCAATGAGTCCCTTCATAAACTCCAACTTCTTCAGAATTCTGCAGCTCGGGTCATAACTCAAACTCCCGTAGAGAACATATTACCCCAGTTCTTCAAAGCCTTCATTGGTTGCCCTTAGAAGCTAGGATAAACTTTAAAATGTTATTTCCCACATTTAAGTGCATCCATAACCTTGCCCCTCCTTATCTGTGTGACATGCTTCATATCGCCACTGCTTCCCGCTCTCTCAGATCTTCATCTGCTACTCATCTTATTGTTCCTTCTGCCCGTCTTATCACTGTGGGGAACCGAGCTTTCAGCCGCTCTGCTCCTCGGCTCTGGAACGCACTTCCTCCAGTCAGTAGGAATATAGATTCTCTTCCCTTATTTAAGTTACAGCTCAAAACACAAACTGGCTTACTTGCTTTAAACACTGATTTTAATTGTTGTCAAATTTATTGTTTTGCTATTTTAATTAATTGTTTTATTGAATTTATTTATTTTTTTCTCTGTAAGGTGTCCTTGGGTTTTAGAAAGGCGACCTCAAATAAAATGTATTGTTAATAATAATAATAATAATAATAATAATAATAATAATAATATTATTATTATTATTATTATCTCTTGGCCCCCCCGCTGCTCGGCTGCTCTCCGGAGCCCCTCCCTCTGCAGGTTTTCCCCACCCACTTGTGGGCAGAGACCTGAATGTTCTCCCAGGTTCAGAGATCTTTTTTTTTTAACCTAAGACCTAAAATAAAAGAAATGCGTTCATTTTTGTTCTTTATGGGCATTTGCATGTGACACCATTTTTAAAACCCTAGTAGCGGTTTTTATTATTATTACATTTTTTTTTAAATGACAAAGACTTTGGTTCTATGTGACACAGGAACACCAAACAAAGCCCAGCATGATGTTTGACACCTCGAGCACCAACACAAACTGGGGGAACTTCCATATAAGAAGTTGATGACGATTTACCATTTGTTTTGCTTCTGGGACAGGAGAATTCTTGCTTTCTAATCTTTGATTGAAGTTTAGTGACTTTTGCCCACCCAGGAAATGGTTTGATTACATCACTGTGCACCAGTGAGTGGGAAAAACAACATTAACAAGAAATATTACATTTAACCTCATTTCTCATCACCTCGACCTCCTTCAGCTCAGCTTAGAAAACCTTACTAATCATGTATTTCAAATCAAGATTTTTGCATCATGTAATGCATCATGATTTTTGATTAATGTTGACGAGTTTTTTAAGTAACCAAGAGTGGTCCCTCTATGGCACTGCACCAAAGAGTCCTTTCTGGCACCTTCATTTTTCAAGAGTGTACAAAACTGTGCCAAAGTCTTGAGCCACCTCTCACTTATTCATATTTTGCTTCCAAAGATCCAGAATTTCTTGTATTTTAATGTGGTCTTGAGGAACAGTTCTCCAGGCTTCCTGAAGGACTTTCAGAGACTCTCATTTCCAG
>JBBJLS010072321.1:0-10467 GCA_037577275.1 Bryconaethiops microstoma
GTGTGTGTGTGTGTGTGTGTGTGTGTGTGTGTGTGTGTGTGTGTGTGTGTGTGTGTGTGTGTGTGTGTTTGTTCTCCCCAATGTCATTTGAACTGCCGGAGGCTCTGGTGTCCCAGGGGTTATGACCCTTTAGGGGCAGGACAAGAGACCTTTTAAAGGTAGTTGGATTATTTATAGACAAGTGTGGTGTGGATATTTGTAGCACACATAGCAAATGCTGTGTGAGCAGTCTGTGTAATACAGGCCCGAATCCCTCCTGTGTTTATATTGTAAATAACTGATATGTAATCTACGTTACTGTTATCAAGGTTAGGTTTGACGTTTTGTCTAAGCTGCTGCTTTAGTTTTGCTTCTAGCTGAGGCACATTTACCATTTTAACTCTTTGTCTAGTGTTGTTTGTCTCTTCGATTTAATCGTCCCGTTATATTTTCTGGGTTAAAATAGGAGTTTTGGCTGGATTTCCTACAAGTGTCACGATATGACAGCAGAGCGGTTTCTCATTCTGAAAACTGGCCCAGTTAGTGTGATGTTAACACAGTGGCGCCGAGGGGAAATCCAGTCTGACAGTTCAGAGCAAAACTCGCATCTCTCCATTTCTGTGTCTCTCAATCTCCAGGTTCCCTCTCATTTCTCTCCTTATTTCTCCTCGTTTGTTTCTCTCTTCCCTTTCGTCCCTTTCTGATTGTTTTCCCCCTTCATCTTTGCCTCAGCCTCTCATTTGTTATCCCTTTATCTCTTTAATTTTTTCCATCTGTTTATGACTCTCTATTACTCCCTTCTTTGCTCCGTTTCATTCTTTCTCCTTTGTTTATCCCCCCTTTCTCTCTGTATTACTCTCTCTCTTACTCTGTCTCCCTCACACACACTCTGTTTTTCTTTTTCTTTCTCTATTACTCTCTTCCTCTCTGTTTCTTTCTCTTTAATCACTCTCCCTTCCTGTATGTCTTTCTTTCTCTCTCTCTTTCTCTTTCTTAGTTCTTCGGGGGCCTAGCCCTCTCTGCTCATAAATATTTCCATCTGGGAGCTCAGCCACATCACAGTTTAGAGAACTTGTGAGCCCAGAGCACTGCACAAAGCTCTCTCTCTCTCTCTGCCCCCCCCCCCTTCCCTGTCCCTCCTCCTCCCCTCCTGCTTCCTTATTCCTCAGACCCTCACTTATCCCTCACTGTCTGCTTACTCTCTTCTCTGAAACCTCTCCCTCCTCCTACCTTTTCCTCACCTAAACCTCCATCTGTGTCCTCCTGTTCAGCCCTTTTCCTCTCTCTGTCCACTCATGTTCCTTCTTTGCATCTCTCTCTCTCTCTCTCTCTGTCTCTCTCTCTCTCTCTCATCCCCTCTCTGTAGATGCTAATCTAAACCATGCAATTACGCCGCTGCCTTCGTTTCCCCAGGCCCTGCCACGGCCAGGACACAAACATTATTATTTCATTACAGATCTGCCCCAAACAGGCCTGAACTGCACGCTCCCCGCAGCCGGAGGAGGAGGAGGAGGAGGAGGAGGAGGGAGGCAAAACCAGCAAACCCAGCACAAAGTCATGTCAACTTTATTTGTGTAGCATATTTAAAAACAACCAACGACCAAAGTGCTGTAGAACAGTTTTGAAGTTAATTAAGTAAGTCGAAGAAACAATGATACAGAAGCCATTCAGTGAAATGATAAGAAGCTATTACGCAAGCCACAAAAAGTACAGCATAATGATTACACTGTAAAATGCACAATTAAATAAACATACATACTTAAGCATACAATACTTATAACCCCTTAAGGCATTTTATCTCTTAAGGCTTCAACTTTTTGGATCAAGTCTACAGTGGTCGTGAACTACATTGCAGTATCAAGAATTGCACTCAGCAGTGGTGACTGGTTTGTAATGACTGGTCAGTGTTTAATGCCTTTAATTCCTACTTCACTAAAAGTTATTGCATGGAATGGTTATGAATATGCTGTTTTTCCACAGTCCTGAAGATTTCCAAGCCTCGTTTACGGTAGTGAGGACATGCAGGATGTTGTGAGGCAATATAAATCTTATTTTATGAGATTATGAGATTTACCTTCATTTTACCATCATTCACATTGCATATAAAAACTCGTTCAGGTTTTCTGATGGGTTGTAACTAATATGGCTATATTTGAGTTATAGACTTTACATTTTATTTTACATGTGTGGCGAATGGAACCAGGGCTTGTAAAGACTGAGTCAGTTCGGTGGGTGGTGGTGGCCTAGTGGTAGGATACTTGCCTCTGCACCAAGAGGTCATGGGTTCGAATCCTAACTCCAGCACCACCACTGGGTTCCTGAGCAAGACCCTTAACCCCAAGTTGCCCCAAGACTGTCCCCTGTAGGCAGGGAATGGAAGTCGCTTTGGATAAAAAGCGTCTGCTAAATGCCGTAAATGTTCGTTTCTCTGCGATAAACTACACCTCTCTCGAATACTTTGTTTGTATTTCAACAACTGAACTTTGCAGGAATTTAGAAACAGTTGTTGGAATTCCCCTTTAAAGTTTAAGGGGCTGAAGGTATCAGTCGCGCTTTTCTCTGATGGCGCAGGGTAAAGAGGTGAACTGTTCTCTTTAGAGCTCCACTTCTCTCCTCCTCTCCAGTTGAAAGCACATGTTGTCCTGTCTTGCCGCAGCAGTTTCTGTCTCCGCCAGTTTCTGTCTTCACCTTGTGAGCCAGTACTTCTCGAAGCATTTTCCAGTTTCTTGCACTCAGCTTATCTTTCTCTATTGCATCCTGAAAGTGGAGTTTACGCTGAGGGTGGCAGGAACACCACACCCACCACTTTTGGAAATGGCCCATTCTGTCCCGTCACCTTTTGACATGTCAGCTGTGGCTCTCTGTGGCCAGCATCAGGTCTGTTATATTCTGTACTGGCTGCTATACTACAATTAAAATAGAAGGCATTTTCACAAGAAAATGTGAAATGCGATGCACTCAGTGCTCACAGAAGCTTATTTCCGATGTGCACGGATGAAAACGGGGCACTGGGGTGAAATGCATGTGGGCACAGATACAAACAGCTCAGGAAACCAGAGAAAAAACTTAACCTAACACACTTTAATCTCATTCAGGCTCAATGTGAACAAGATACGGTCTCCACCCGGCTAGCAGCTTGTTAGCTATCTATCAGCGGCAAAACAAGCATTTATGCAATCAAACCAATCAAAATTTTAACGGAAACCCCGGATCAGCACGAGCCCGAGCCCGAGAACACGGTCACCTTCTAGATGATTCTCAATTTCTGTGGAGAGGTTTGGTTAGGTGGTAGTGTTTTATTATGAATCTGGTAAATGAGTTTAAGCTCATATTAGTTTTATTATGCCCTAAAATACATTAACTTCAGGCATCCTTATTTCCTGGGGGGAGGATAATCCAGAGTTCTTTAATAATGTAGGGCAAAACGTCTGTAAGCTGTTATTCGGGGTGTCTGAAGCAGGGCTGTGTTTGTGTTTACAGAAGGAATGTGAATTTCTAATTCAATGTCTCTAATTTGAAAGGTACAGTAAATGTTAATGTCTTCACTCGTAACAAACAACGTTAGTTAACATGTTTGTGTTAACCTGTGTCTTGGTTTTGTAAGAGTTAACGTCACTTAACTGGATCAGGGTTGGTACCTGCACTGTATGGGCAAAAGTCTCTTCTCCAAACTGGGTCCTCAAAGTTGGAAGCACGGTGTTGTCTGAAACGTCTTGGTGTGCCGAAGCATTAAGATTCACCTTCACCGGAGGTAAACCCTGTAAAACAGGCGCGTCTCAAAACTTCTGTCTGTATAGTGTAAGTTTAACAAGAACCGGGTATATATTCTTTTTCTGAAATGCAAGAAAATAAAGCAATATTGGTTAAGTTTGATGCTCTGCATCTTAGATCATGGTCCTGAGGTTGCAATTATTTTAATCCAGCATTACCACCACGTTTAGCTTGGTGCAAAAACACAGAATGACCGTTTGTGATGTTGACTGAAGCCCTGCGGACCGAAGCTGCAGCTTCAACAGAAGAAGCTCCAGCTTTGGCGAACGTTAGCTGATTTTTTATGAGTCATCTAAACTATGTTATTGAGGTTGAGCTCATTTTATCAGTATATGCAATAAGTGAAAGAGTTATGGCTGGTTGCCTTTAGAATTTGCTACTGCCCTGCAAACTCAATGTTAGATGGGTGGTTTTAATATTATGGCTAATAAGTGCACATACTGAAGAGATTCTGGTTGTCGCTAGATATAACAAAACACTACTTTAACTCTCAGTTAATTAAATTTTGCTAAATGGGTGGATTGTAAACATTCAGTCCGTGCCTTTTTTTTTTCCATAATTTTCCTCAAGTAAGATTTTACTGTTTTTCATCTAAAAATAAATACAAAAAGGACTGTAGACTACAGAATGTGAACCAATTTTTTTTTAACATTTTGATTAAATCATGACTTATAAGTTATTACTATGTAAATTAAACATATAGCAGATTTTTTGAATAATGCCTGGCTGGCGGTCCTACGCTACTCTCACATGACGGCCGCCACTTCTCTTGGCTACAGGCTCTCTGTTTGAAGTCCTAATCCTGTTCAGAGTGTAAACTTGGCTCTCTATTCCTTCACCCCTCTCTGTGACCCCTCAAAGAGGCTATTAGCCCAGCATAGATATGTATTATAATGAACGCAGGTACTTAAATCCCTGACTTCCTGTCTGCATAACCACTAATATTGTGATCCATACATGTGCTGCACTGGTTAGTCACCCAATGTTTAGACATTTAATTCCATTGAGCTTCAGGCCTAGTATTGAGTTGTTTATCTTGAGACTTATTTCTTACTATAATCACTCTGTAATTACTATGATGTATTGAGTGAGCACTGTGACTGATTGCTACCATGTAAGTTGTGCGGTTTTAAGAAGATTTTAACTGTAAGAGAGTGTCCAACTCAAGCTGGTTGTACAACACTTTCACACCTTCATTCATGAACTTTATCCTCTTTCTCTCCCTCCCTCCCTCTCTTTCAGATGCACGGTTCTCAGAGGCGTTGTGCTGGAAAGGCCATGGTATTAACTGGTCAGTACTCTGCCTCAGATACGGAGGTCCAGCTCTATCAGAAGGTTCTCCGAGATCAAGGCTACCACGTGGACCAAGGACACTACGCTGAGACTAGTTCCGGCCTCAGACATGATGGGAGAGGTGTGTGTGTGTGTGTGTGTGTGTCTTTGTAACAGAAAAAGAGAGAGAGAAAGGGAGAGAGCAGAAAAGAGTGTGAAGTTTCAGACACGTACTGATGTGATTCTTGCACTCACATGATTTAATTTTATTGTTATAGCTTCAGAAACGAGCAGTAAGACACTGCATGTGATTTTATCAGTAGCTGCTCCTTGTTTATGGTAAATCACAGTGCTTGCAACTTTTCTGCATTTATACCTGGTGTATT
This sequence comes from Bryconaethiops microstoma, assembly GCA_037577275.1. NCBI lineage: Eukaryota > Metazoa > Chordata > Actinopteri > Characiformes > Alestidae > Bryconaethiops > Bryconaethiops microstoma. The sequence continues at coordinate 5,409 of JBBJLS010072321.1, forward strand.
TGCTTCGCCAAAAGTCTGCATAATGCACGCTGATAAATCATTTTCGGAGCGAGGTCTGTCACACAGCTCTCGACCTTCGATGAACAATTTCTTTTCGCGGAAAGTAATGCGGTCGGCTCAGTAATACAGTTGAGTAAGGAATGAATTAGTGCAGTGGCTTATTCGTCCCGACTGTTTATGTGTGTGTTGCATGTAATTAGTCGTGAATCAAAATCTGTTTCATCAACAGCGCAGTTGGCTACAGCTCAAACCTGATAAAAGGTAAAGCATGCAAGTGTGTTTACATAACATAGCGTACTACAGAGGAAAAGAGAGGAAGTAAGCTGCTTGTTTTGGTAACGGATATTCGCTGGCCTACACGTTACGCTCACACACACACTTGTAATGATGAAAGAGTCACAGGAGAATGGGTTCATTTGGATTAGCTGACCTCTGCTGACTTGCTGTCTTGCACACACACACACACACACACACACACACACACACACACACCTCTTCACTCTATAATACAGAGTTTAATGGCATACAGGCAGTGTAGGCATGCAGCAGGATGGAGTGAGAGGAGAGGTACTGGGGTTAGGAGAGGTCTGGTTGTTTCATTAATGGACAGGTGGGCTAGGTCTGTTCATTTGAACCCCCCCGCTGAGCTACAGTCCGGCTGGAGTATCACAGCTGGCCATCTTAGTTCAATAGACCACTTAATACTTTACCGGGGCTGAAAATAACAAGTTATCCAAGGATCTTGTGTACCATTATTTTAATTGAATGTGTAACAGGGTGTGAATCTATGACCCATGAGACTCAATTGTGATTCAAGGTTCAAGATTCTTTATTTGTCACGTACATAATTATACAGCATGTAGTAAAATTTGCCCCTGAGTCGACCCGTACGACTGCACTAAAGTTATCAAATAATTGAAAATAAATTAAAGAGAAATTTGGAAAGGCTAAACGAAGGTAGGAAAATGCACAGAAAAAAAAACAACAAAATGTTAGTTACGAAACTGTTCAGTGCGTCATAAATTTTCATTTGATTGATAGATTGTTTTTTTTTTGTTTTTTTTTTAAATACACTGCTTACAGTAACAGCATTTAGAGATTTTGAATTAATGTTTGAACATAGCCAGGGATTTTAAAATCATGATGCTTGTTTTATTGCGATGAAATATGCTTTCAAATAGACAGGACTCGTGTCTCCAACTCACTGGCACAGACAGATTAGGACAGATTGTGGGAGAGAGTGAGAGAGTGATTGAAACATCAGGCCCAGAGCAGGTGTGTGTTGTTCTTGCTTACACACACACACAGGTGTGCGTTTAACTGACAAGGAGGTGGTCGACAGCTGCCTGTCAGCAAAATTGATGGGTGGGCCTGCTGACCTTGGAGGCCCAATCAAACATTGCCCCTAACTAGTAAAGGGGGCATTAGGCTGATGCTCTTATCTAGAGCGACTTACAATCTTTTGTTACAGGGACAGTCTTATAGTCATTAGTTACAGAGACAGTCTTACAGTCATTAGTTATCGAGACAGTCTTACTGTCGTTAGTTACAGAGACAGTCTTATAGTCATTAGTTACCGGGACAGTCTTACAGTCATTAGTTATAGAGACAGTCTTACAGTCATTAGTTACAGAGACAGTCTTACAGTCATTAGTTGCCGGGACAGTCTTAGTGTCATTAGTTACAGAGACAGTCTTATTGTCATTAGTTACAGAGACAGTCTTACAGTCATTAGTTACAGAGACAGTCTTACTGTCATCAGTTAGAGGGACAGTCTTACAGTCATCAGTTAGAGGGACAGTCTTACAGTCATCAGTTTCAGGGACAGTCCCCCTGGTACAACTGAGGGTTACGTGTATTGCTGAAGTACACAAAGGGGCTCATTGTGTTCACGTGAAAGAGTTTTACCCACTCAGACACGACCACCCAAAACACAACAGTGATACAGTAAACTGAAAACAGAATGGACATATTACACAACTAGCAGAGTGAATATATGAAGTGTCTCTATACTTACTGTTATGTAATATATGAATGCTGTGTAGGAAATTTTGTTTGTGTGTGTGTGTGTGTGTGTGTGTGTGTGTGTGTGTGTATTGGGAGCGAGATGTGTAGGGGGTTGGGGTGATTTAAGTGTTGGCTGCAGTTTGAAAGAAGATGTGTGTATACATGATTAGAAGTCGTGAAGCCAGTCATTAATCTCTGGGCTGCTTGTGTACTGAGCCTGTCCAGTTCTGAGATTAAAGGGTTGTGCTGTTAACCCAGACAGTAACGTTGTTATTGTCTGGCGCTTTGTAACTGCAATGTCCTCCGCCTCATTAGACACAAATAGTAGTGCTAGAAAGCTTTCTTCTCAACTTGACAGTAAATACGTGTCTTTTCAAATGGTCTTCATTGTGTATCGTATGGACTGTTGTTGTTCAGAGTGTCCTTGGCTCCGGTAATTTCCCATTGTCCTATTCATGAGACATTATAGGACTACAGTAATCCCCCACTTTTCGCGGGGGTTATGTTCCAAGAGCTCCCGCATATAGTGAAAAACCACGTTGTTGTGTTTTGGTTTATAAAAAAAAAAAACCTTAAAATGTCTATTTTTATAGTGTAAACCCTAAATATGCCCCACATATGCTCCCCAAACACGTTAATTTCATTTTAACCTCAGTTTAATATATTACCCTTAACGAAAATATAAAGGTAAGCCCATACAGACTGTACTGTAATTCATGCACAGGCGTTTTCTTTGGTATAAACAGGTAAATACAGTAATAAATTAGTGTAATTTTTTGTAATAAAAATACAGTAAAATGTACGGGTAATCACCAATAATTTTTACATCAATAATTTACTGTTCATCAGCGGCGCGAGTACTGCACTGTAGAGACCCGCCGGTTAAAGCAGACGTTGGACAGAGACTGAACTCAACAGCCTCTTTTCATTTAATTTACAGTAATAAAACTTCTGGGCTTTAAGAAGAACAAAATGAAAAACAAGAGAAACACTCAAGATGAGTCGGGGGCGACCGGTAGTCTGCGTGTTCTGGAAAAGAACGGCTGTCCGGTTCCCGGCGGCCGTCGGCGAGTCTTTCTCGGCCGAGACTCAGACTCTGCACAGCTGGTGAAGAAACTCCAGGCTGTGTTTTAGTCCCAGTCCACCCTGCTCTGAGTGCAGCATATTTAACTATTTAACCGTCACTAAAGCGTTTTCTCTGCATTCTCACCACAGTACAGAAACATTTATACAGTTGTATTTTATATGGAAATGTAGCTAAATTTTACATTCATATTTATGTTACAAATTAGTAAATTTTTCTTAATAATTTAGAAGTAAAATGCATGTAAACACTTCTTTTTTTTTGCTCTTTTATTTTACTGTATTTGTAACACTACAGACAGAAAGTTGTATTTCTCTGTAATGATAATCCAGGTAGACGTAGTCCCGGTTTCTAAATTATCTAAATATTTCTCTATTGAAAATACAAACAGAAATTTTCCACACATTCAAATTTGTACGTCGGTTACACATGAATGAAATATATTAACACAAGTGTTTTGTGCCTAGCCTGCTCTCCTCAATAGATTGCATATTCATCGTCAGTCCTTTTTATTTCGAACTGGAAGTTGATGGAAATCACAAGCTTACAAACCAAGACCTGCTTAGGATTTTGAATAAGAATGAAAAATACTGTGCTTGGCCATCAGGGGGATCCTGCTTTGAAGTGAACTATATAATTTATATGCAAAGGTAAGTTTATCAAACTTTGGTTCATGCCATATCCCTGCAGTCGTTGAAATATCAGACTTAGGTCTTTGGGTGAGTGGGCCAGACTAGACTCCAATTTCTGTGACCGGGTCACAGGTACCCGTAGCCCATCCGAGGGTCTGCAGGCACAAGGCAGCGACTCACCCCGGGTGGGGCATCAGCACACACAGTCAGTTTAGAACCCCCAGTTCACCTGACGCGCATGTCTTTAGACTGTGGGAGAAACACGGAGGACCCGGAGGAAACCCACGATACCACACGGAGAACATGCTCCACACACGACCTGGACCCGAACCTCCAACACCGAGGTGTGAGGCTACAGGGCTACCCACTGCACCACTGTGGGCCATCGCGGCCATTTGTTCTGTTTGTAAAGTACTCAAAGCCCTTCATTCTGCTGGTTCACTAATAAATAATGATGCCTATAGTTCGTTTGCAAGCTTTTCTTATCTAATTCATATAATGGGTGCCAAATATATTGAATAAATAAAGCTTGGAGTTAAAGAGGTGGAAATAGCTTCCATATGAAGTGGAATGTTTTGGGGGTTTTGACAGGAGGGCAGGATGAAGGGTTGATTTTCCACAATCCCCTTTTAACACAGTGCTTCCTGTCATTCAGGTCGGGGACGGGGCGGCGCACTGATCTCAGTGCCAGACCAGCCCATTTCCTTCAGCTCTGCTGACCACCACAATAACTCCCAGATGTGGCTCTGCTTCTTTCTGTCTCTTTCTCTCTCTCACACACACACACACACACACACACACACACACACACACATTCCTACCCCTTGTGCTGTATAGCCCATTTCCACACATTTTTTTTTTTTATCCACATGGCCGTCAGGATCCCTGAGCGATTGGAAAGCAAAGTTGTTTTTTTTCCCGTGGTGCATTAGCGGTATGTCCTGGCCACTCTCTCGTGGTGGAAACTGTGGGGCTGGAGATTGTGGCTTCACTCCTTTATCGAATATTTGCTACAGCAGGCTAATTAGGAACGTAAGACACTGCACTCTGATTTGGGGGCTGGAAACTACATTAGGAGTATTAAGAATTTACAGTCTCTGTCTCTGATGTTCTCTAACAAAAGATCTCTTCCTTTTTCACCATCATCAGACATTTCATTTTCATGGTTCTACCTTAGGATGAAAAGACTACAGGAATCAAGTTTTATTTGTAACTTTAGGTAGAAAGAAAATAGATCTGTCTGTCTGTCTGTCTGTCTGTCTCTCTCTCTCTCTCTCTCTCTCTCTCTCTCTCTCTCTCTCTCTATCTCTGTCTCTCTCTCTCTCTCTCTCTCTCT
>JBBJLS010072322.1:0-10466 GCA_037577275.1 Bryconaethiops microstoma
AGTAAGTGAAGAATAAACTGTGCATTTGTAATGAAGAAATGTGCAAAGGAGCAGAGAGGAAATAAATTAGAGGATGAATAGAAACCATTGCATTTAGGAGAAAATGACTTTTAAACAGCTCTCCACTGCAGTGACCGCTATGCACCAGAGGGTTACGGATGACATTTTTGATGCCAAGAAATCAGTCCATTTAGTTTTACACCTCATGAGTCATGTGGATAATAAGCGATGCAGGCAGTGTAGGGGCATGCAGTGTGAAAATGCTCCATTATTTTTTCCATTCTGGAATCAAGTCATCAAATGTTGCTGACAGAGGTTGGAAAAACTGTTACCAGAATCTTCTCAGCCCTTTCTGTTGGTTTATTTTACCTTCAGGCCCAGCATCAGCAGGGTTTTTCACTGTTAAACTAATTGTCCTCTGAAACTGGAAGCATCAAGTCAATCCCAGATTTACTGAGTCGATAAATGAATAATAGATGTCAAGAGACATTTTATAGGTTTGGTCCCATTCCATAAATTATATAAAGAATAAAAGCAATGCACTGTACAGAAATATTGTACTGATGATACATAGCCTAGAAATATTAGTCAGATATTCCCAACATAACCTTTCATGCTGTAATCAAACCATGTAGTCCCATTGTCTTAATGTTTAAGGCTGATGCTATTGACTCCTGAAGAATGTATGAAACCTAAAAAAAATCATTTTAGCCTGTATAGCATCACATAATTTTTACCTCTTCCTTGAAACTTCTGCTGTTTTCAGTGTATACATACACTGCTCTTGGGGGAAATGTTACACTGAATGTTAAGTGTTGATAGATCGGGTGTCACATTTGGCTAAGTGAGGGTCTGAGGTTTTGAGCGAGGTCTAGGAAGCCTTAATCATTTTATATTCATCTGAACAGTGCAGCTTCCGAACAAACAGAATTTCATCATAAAGGTCAAGCAGACTTTATCCTCTTGCATGGCTTCAAAAAACTACAAAAGAAGTGTCTGCTGATGCCAGGGATGTTGCTAGTACACATTTCTAAACCATAGAAATTTGGACAAAATCCACCTGGATTAGCCTCATGGAGCAATCCATCTACTGATGCATTATCTGAACTACTAGTCCTTACCAGCTTCACAGGGTGTGCTGGGGCCTATCCCAGCGATCACAAAGGGCAAGAAACTCCCAGTCCACTACAGAACAGACGCCCAGACAAACACTCATGCATGACACATTCACATCTGTTTTTTTTTTTAAAAATACAAACCATATTCTGAAGACATAGCCTATCATTTACTTTGCTTAATAGACTGCTCAACCTTACCCAGAGTGAGTTAAAGTGTGGTGCTGCTTCATTAATGATTTTCCAAATGTGACGTGTCTGCGGATAAATAAATGAATAGTGGGTATAAGACCATACGTTTTGGGTCTATATATGGAAACAGCCCAGTAAAAAAGCATGTATGTGGGCATGTCCACCTGACCACATCACTGGTATACTGGGTATTTCTCTGGAAACTGACATAAAGGTGGGGCAGAGCAGTCAAATTTGAGACTTCTTATTACTTTCATAGTATTAAAGTAAGTAAAAGAACTCCAAAAAGAACTTAGTCTTTGATGATTTCACCTTCTTACTGGAAAGTGTATGGTTTTCCTGTCTGCACACTTTACATTTCCTACTTCTTTGCTTTGTGTTCTGCCTCCTTGTGGAATCTTTCCACTCCCACTTTCTCCACTCGCTGCCAGGGCTTTTCTGCTCCTCTGCTCCTTCTGTCTCCAACTGGTGGCCACAAATTTCTTGTTCAGCACCAATAGTGTTAATCAAAAGTCAAGCTTGTCCAATTAAACAGTGCTCTCCTGCTGTATTAAGACTTCTGTTCTATTCCCATCCTGGTCCTGTGTGAGGTTTGCATGTTTGCACGGGTTTCCTCCCATAATCCAAAGACATGCACAACAGGTGAACTGGAGATGCTAAACTGCCCCCCGGGTGTGACTATGTGTGTGAGTGTGTTTGTCTGTGTGTCTGCCCTGCGATGGACTAGTGACCTGTCCAGTGTGTTTCTCTGTCTTTTGTCCTGTGAGCTCTGGGATAGGGTCCAGTGCCCCCCCCAAGACCCTGTTAACTATAAATGGCTCAGATAATAAAATCCTGTCTGTGTGAAAAGCCTCTGCATTTGCTGCAGGCCTGAACATGCTTTCTTAATAATCAAATGCATTTTTTGTAGCTGAAGTATAGTGACTGTAGGACAGTCACAACCATGGTATTACTGAGGCTACAACTTAAAAAATTGAGTTTAGGGCTGTCAACAGAAAACAGGGTGCAGGAATTTGTTCATCCTGTACTTGCCCTTAGTTCCCTCCACCGCTGATATGTTTGGTCGTGACCTTTTTTCCAGGAAATCCTGACAGAAAGGACATGAGCTTGAAAACTGAACAACATTGGAATGCATGCAGTAAACGATGACATTTTCTGTTGTGTTAACCCAAGAAAATGATATAATAATCCATAGTTTTCTTTTATTGCTTATCAGTGTGTAGTAACACACAATGTTAATATGTGATCAGTATCTGTTCCCAGTCAAACACACTCGCTCTGTCAAGGCTCTTTCCCACAAGCAATATCATAATGAAAGTTCCTCAAATGGCTGTTTATTTTGACTGAAACTGACTTAGTTTGACTGAAAGAAGAGCATTCTTAAAAGGCAGCTTAGATCTTCTTCACTGAAAGCAGTGCTCAGGTTGGCCACTTCAGAACTAGGCAGTGTTAATTAAATTGCTGGCTTGGAAAATATTTAACGAAAAAGCAGTTATGTCTGTTTTGTTGGATTCAAAGTACTGCGGATCAGAGGCCAGCCTTTTTGCACCGGTTGCACTTTTTCGCTGACTCTAGTATCCGTGCTGTCCTGTCACAAGCCTGATGCTTGTTTCCACACACTGTTCAACACAGTCTTTACGGAAAAGGCAACATGGACAACAGCCGAGTGAGGGCTCTGCCACCGACCCCCCCAGAAGAGGATATTAGAGAGGGAAAAGTCTATGGCAATGTTTTTGCAGAACTTGAAACAGTAGACTTGCCTTTGGGGACAACTTTAAGGTACAGTTAGTCTAATTATTATCTTCACGCTGAAAGAATGCTTTTATTAAACGACTATCCAGTGCGCTATTCATTTGAATTATACTTTGACATGCATGTCAGACTGTAAACAAGAGGAAATCAAAAATTTCCTCGTTTACAGTCTGTAAAAATTGGATCCAGCTACATCAGACAGTCTAATAGCATACTCTCACTATACTGTGATCAAATGGAATGTCTGTGTAAACCTGGCTTCCTGTTTACTTTACAGACCTCCAGCTGTGCATATGGGTGTGATCCTTGCAAATATTACTTTTATCGTTTATAATTATCACAGTCATTGTCACTAAGGAAGAATGAAATGGCACGTTCATTTTACATCTGCCTTTTGTTATTACACAAAAGTGTATTCAATATAATAATATAATATAATCATTTCACTTTTGAGTAATAACAACAGACAAATGAAAACATGCTGTTTCATTTTCCTTATACAAGTAACAATTAGTAGTTGTAGAAGTCATATTTAAAAAATAGAACTTTTATAAGTACAAGCATACTTTTAATATGTATATTATCATGATATTCACATAATCTACATTTGTAATCATGATTATGGTATTTTCTTAGTGACAAGATAAAGATGATTATAAAGGGCAAAAGAGATTATGGTGTAAAAATATATAGTTAGCATCACTTCTTATATAATTACGCTGATAGTAAATAGAGCATGCAGATTCGCTTTTATTGTAGTTATATGAATAATAATAATGATAATAATAATAGTAATAGTAGTAGTAGCAGCACATTATTTTTAGCTTGTTCTTTTCTTTTTTCCTAATATTCTTCAAGAACTTTTAGTCATGGTTTGTATAATAATGCTCTTAGTAAATATGATGATAACTATTGTCATCATCATATTATTATTAGTAGTAGTTTTAGTAGTAGTAGTATCATTATTATTATGGTTATTACGTATATATATTGTTACTATTATTTATTTATTATAAATAATAATATCATTATTATTTTTGTTGTTGTTATTAGAGCTTTTAAAACCTGTAGGAGATAGGGTTTACTGGTACAGTTGTGACCTCGTGCTGCCCCTGACTGTGCGAGTGGGCTTTGATGGGTTCTGACTGGCGCCCCCTGCTGGCCGCTCCCTCTCACTGCGCCCCCCGCCGCATTTTCACAACCCAGAGCGGGCCGACATGGCGGAGAGCGGAGTCCTGGAGAGTATCACCGAGCATGAGCGGATTCTGCAGGAGATTGAGAGCACAGACACGGCCTGCGTTGGTCCAACGCTTCGGTAGGAGGTTTTCTCCTGTGTTGTGTTCTCCTGCTTTTCGTGTGGGATCGTGCTGTCCCGTCCTCCGTGAGAGGTGGACGGAGTTGGGGCCTTTGTCTGCTGAACACAGGTCCGGTCCGGGGTGTGCAGGCTGGACACAGAGAGTGTGTGACACCCGGTCACACACTCTCTCCCGCTGCATAAGCACAGCTCACCTTCCAGCTGGCGGTCTGGGTCAGATCTTCAGCTGAACTCGGGTCTGAGAGGGAGCGGGCGGAGCAGGGGGGGCGGATGTGAGCCGGTTCAGACTGACGCTGCTGCTCAGCTAACAGTCCGGCTGGCCCTGCAGCTCCTCTACAGACAGCCTCTACTGTTAGCTTAAACAGCCTCGGTAGACCTTTGGGTAACACTGTTGTTCAATGAGGCTTTAGACACCGTTAGATGATCGCGTTGATGCTGTAACCCCAGCATCGCCCAGTCTGTGCTCAGAAACACGATGCTGCTAATGAGGGATGGACGGAAAAAACACAATATTGCTAGAAAACAGCATTAAAAACTGCTTCCAAGCTGGACACGTATCAAATCTGCCTTCCAACCTTTTATAAACTGGCTCATACACCGTCAGTGTCCTGGGAATGCAGCCTGTGCCCAGTTTCGTAGATCTATGTGTCATGTACAGGTACACAGTTGTGGGTAATTATACTTGTAGATCTGCGGAACTGCGCAGGACTGCGGGAAGTCTGGCTTTTAGCAGAAAGATTGTCTTTGCTGTCTGGGGGTACTGTATTTTTTAAGAATGTGGTGATATATTAGAGACACTGTGGTTATATAACAACGGTGTACAATTGCTTATGCTGCAGCTGCTTAGCTAATATTGCAGCATGCTTTGGACCTTGACATCTACGCCCCTCTTTATAATTGAGACAGGTGAGCTGTCAGTGGGTGTGGCTTATCTAACAGGAAGCTCAGGTATACGCTGAGGTCATCGTGTCATTTTATAAACAAATGAAGAGCTGCGTTAGATCTCTCAGTGATGCGTGAAGTTCTAGGTGTAAGTGTTCACAATGCTATGGGCAATTTGTGTTTTATTTAAAGTTTTTTTTTGCCCAAAATATTAAGTTATTTCTCATATTATGTTCTGATGTTCTGATATTATGTTAGTTATTTCTCATATTATGACCTTTTTGTCAAACCCATGACCTTCTGATTGCAGGTCAACACCCTAGCCACTAAGCCACACTACCTACTTAAATAAGTACTAAAATACTTTTTAGAAACACTAGGAAATCCACCGTTACTCCGCGTTGCTGTGATAAAACAATCCAGTGGCTAATAAAAACAGATGTGATATTCAGCGACCCAGCAGCACTTCCTCTGCTTTAAATCCAGTTAGCACCTCATCCTGTATCTGCCCCAAAGCACTTTTCTTTTTCAAAAGTTCCACCCATCTTCAAGCTACACCAGAAGGGGTTTCTGAGATTTTAAACTGGAGGATATTAAAACACTAAGACGGAAGTCTACAATACAGGAGAAACCCAGAAAAAACTGAAAGGGTTACTTTTATCAATCTGCCAGATCAGGCCACCTGAAGTGGTTTCTGTGTAAGCGTCTTATTCAAGGTCACATCAACTACAGGGAAGTCACCATGTTGGGGATCAATATAAAGTCTGCATTAACTGAACATTTGAAAGAAAGCACAAAGCATGACCAAAGATGCCTTTGAGCTGTAGGCACCACAGATTGCAACTTTCTGTAAACCAGCCCTGAGTCTTCCTCTTTTGCTACTTGCTAATTTCACAGATAAAATAGTATTTCTTCTTTCTTTTTTTCTCCACTGCAAAGCTACATGGCTGCTGTCTTCATTTGTTAGTCATTGTGAATCTCAAAGCATCGTTTCTTTCCAACTTTCATATTTACACCTGTGTGGGAGCATGTTTTGGGCCTGTGTCGTCAGGATGGATTATACCTTCAGCTGTTTCTTGTGTAGAACTTTTCATTACCACTAGTTTAAAACTACTGTATGACAGTGGTCCAAAACAACATACTATACTTTACTGTACTAACAATGGTTTTGGACACCAGTACTATTTACTGTACTAGTCATGGTTTTGGACACCAGTATCCTCTCTCTCTGGAGGCTCTGGAAATGTTCTTGCAGAGGGCAGGAAGGCCTTTGGTTTAAGGTCTGCGGTAACAGGAAGGATGAGACATTTGGACATGAGGGATTGCTTATGCTTGTTCTCTGCTTGTGTGTGAGATTTTGACACCTTCTCTCTATTGTCATAATCGTGGAAGTCTCAAGTTTTAGCATTTCTTTAATTGAGCTCCAAAGCACAGTTAGAAAACAAATATTTTTTTTCTTCTGCAGGAGATTGCTAAAGACTTGTTGAATCATTTGCTGACTAATGGAAAATTATTCATTTTTTTTCGAGCCTTCCATTCACACGCAAGCTCTGTCCAAGTCATCCAGTCCATGGTGGGAAGAGCCATGCATGGGACACTTTCAGTTTAGAGAAATTGCTGCTTAGCGTTAATATGTGAATTATGCGTGGCCATGTTAAGCAAAAATACTAGTTCGTAATTGCTGTGTAGTATTGAACTAATCTTGGAAGATCGCTCACTCAGTCCACAGCCTGTTCCCTCTCTGCCAGAAGTCGCTGGCAGTTTACCTTTAAGCTGTTTGCCAGTTGCCATTAAACAACCAAACAAGAACAACTTATGAATGCATCGTCTTTCTTTTGGTTTGCATTTGTGGGGATGGGGGTTCATGGTTGGGGAATTAAGCGAGTGAGCAGGGGGTGGTTATTGAGCTTTGGTGCATCTTGACATAGATTCTAGTTTCTGGAACTGTACTGGAGTGATGGACCACCATTCTTTTATTAGTTGGTGTTCTTTTGATGGTGATGGAGAGCAAGCTCTGAAACTTCAGACCGGAGTCTCACGTATGTGTTCAGTTGAGTGGAGATCTGCTGAATGCCATTCTCTTGGTCTATGCCGCATGTGCCCTCACCCATCGGTGAAGGACAAGATGAAGGATGGCTCATCTGTCAATATCTCTGTAGACCAGTGCATGTGGATTTTTACCACTGAACTCTCAGTTGGTCATTCATCTTTGTAATGATGGGTTTATTGTCTGCAGTCCTGTTATGATATAACTGTTTAGGTAGTTGTGGTTGGAATTTTCTTGTCTGATTACATCCTGCACTGATATTCTCAGTTACCTGTGGAACAGCCACACATCACACTAAGCATGAGCTGAATGGGTTCGTTGATGTTCACGGATGTCTTTTACCATCTTTTAAAGTCAGTGAGATGTGGAAATGTACTTTTCATGTACCACTCTGTCTCTGTCTGTTTGATCACCTTGTGTCTTTACACTGAGCTTTAAACTCAGATACTCCTGCTATTTTTGAGACCACCATATTCTAGGATGGCAACATTGTAGTCATGCTGACATCATCTCTGCTTTCACATATTGATTGATTTCAGAGCAATAAATCAGCCAAAATTCACATTAAGGTTTAGGAGAGTTGTGTTAAGATGTCTTCTGTAAGATTTTGGCAATCTTATAAATACAAGCCTCTTTGTGCCACATGGGTCTAATAAACTGAATCGTACGCCATGATGCAAATCGCTATACAAGAATAAATGTCTTTAGTTTGTGTTGCCTATCTGTGCCACTGTATCAGTGTGAAATTTCATGCTACGTTCCTGGTTAGTAGATGTAGGTTGTAGCAACACTGTAAAGCCATGTCCACACATACACGGGTATTTCTGAAAACAGAGATTTTCCGTTTTCGTTTTTTAAAAAAAATCCCCACCAGCACCTTTTCGAAAACATCTCCATTCAAAGCATGCCAAGGCAGCAGGTGGCGATATAACCTTAAACCGTATAGCATTGGTGACCAATCAGAAGCCTTGGAGGGGAATGTCATTACTAAAGACAGTGTTTGTGTTGAATATAATAGCAACTGAAGCTGACTCTGACGTCTTTGTCCTTCATACTGAACGGACAGTAACTCCACGCATGAGTATAAACATGCCAAAACGTCTAACAAGGTTGAGAGAATTAGTATTTTGTATACGTCTGGCATTGTAGATGAAAACTTAATTTAAACATGCCACTTACTGTGACATCGTATGAGTATGATGTGAAATGGTTAGTTTTTCAAAATCTTCAGTTTTCTTGTTCACACGTACATGCAGAAACGGAGTTTTCGAAAATGGCCACTTTAGCCAGAGTTTTCCAAAACCTCAGTTTTCCAAAATGCCGTTTGTGTGTGGACAAAAGGCTAAAACGTATAGAAAAACCTCAGTTGTCAGAAATACCCGTGTATGTGTGGACAAGGCCTAAGACGGCCATTCTAAATAATTTTGTCCCTAGATATCTTTGGTCTGAATACAGTGGTAACTACCACGTTTTAGCCTCTCTCACAGCACGACATAGGGTCACTGTTTTGGAGCCACGACCAAAGATATTGCCACATTTCTTTCAATTTAGTCACCTTTCTTGGCAGCCAAATCTCGTATGGAGCCTGCGACCAGCACAAAGTCTCAGAACAAAGACCACACATGGCTAGCAGGAAACACCTGTGGCCTGACCATGGTCAACGCTCACTTCCTCTGTGTAAAGGACCTGGGAAGTCAATTGAGAGAGAGAGAGAGTTTGTGCATGCGTGTGTAACACTTGAATTGGAGAGTTTGGCAGATTTGAAGGACATTTAGTCAGCGAGCAGGACATGAGTAGCTTAACGACCTTGCATGTTGTAAATACATTCCCTCATTGGACACGGATGTGTTAATGTTTACGTGACTTGCATGACTTCGGCCAAGTAAGTCATTAAAGTGTGCCTTTAGGAGATGTAATGGCTGAATTTTAATGATAGTGAGTATCTGAGCTGTAGTTATATTCACTTCAGTAGCTGAAATCGTATATATGTTCAGCGTGATCCTACATGATTTGCATGATCTCATATACCCTATTTTATTATTTAAGTTGAGTCGGATAAACAGCATATGTTTGGTTTCTAAGTTTTAATTTGTGTTTTTAATTAGTGAACAGTCTGATCAGGCAAAACGCCAATGTACTATAAGTTCTCAAATGTCAGTACTTCTATAATTCTGGAGTGCATAATAAACTGACAGCTAATTATATTTCAGCTGCTTTACTAAACTTTATGGACTATATGTCGAAGAAATAGAATTAAGGCAGTAGTTCAATACTTGGGCCTTCATGATATGGACAATATATATTGCAATTGCAGTATACCTTCCAATGTCTTATCTGACTATTTTGTTTATTTATAGAAAACAAAAAAAGATTAGACTTTGTTACTGTTTCTATTAAATGTAAATTAAATATTGTTGTACTGACCCTGTACTGTATTGATTTTTTTTTTACACACAAAAATCATGTTTTGACAAACATGAAGGCCTCTGTAGGTAAGCTGTGTGAATAGGCTTCTGAAACATGATGACATTATTTTGAGCTGATTAATTCTGATGTATTGAGCTCTGTGACAGGATGAGCTACCCAATTAGCTGCATACTATTTCTAATAAACAGAACTTGTGTGGCTTAGAAAATGCATATTACTGAGGTCACCGTCGGTGATGCAATATGGTGAATTTTAGTGCTGTTTGTAATATATAATCCTACTGCAAGCATTGTAACTGTAACTGCATGGAATGGGTTTCCATGGCCAAGCAGCTGCATCCAAGCTATACAAGTGCAAGTGCAATGCAAAGCGTCGGATGCAGTGGTGTAATGCACTCCGCCACTGGACTCTAGAGCAATGCAGGTGCGTTCTCTGGAGTGATAAATCACGCTTCTCCATCTGGCAATATGATGGATGAATCTGGGTTTGACGGTTGCCAGAAGATCGGTACTTGTCTGTATTGTGTTGGGTTGTTTTTCAGGAGCTGGGATTGGCCCCTTAGAAAGGAACCCTGAATGCTTCAGCATACCAAGAGATTTTGGATGCTCCCAACTTTGTGGAAACAATATGGTGATGGCACCTTCCTGTTCCAACAACACTGGATGAGCGAGTTTGGTGTGGAAGAACTTGACTGGCCTGCACAGAGTCCTGACCTCAACCCGATAGAACACCTTTG